>CABHPP010055134.1:0-12872 GCA_902168425.1 Peromyscus attwateri
GCAAAACCTCGTCCCCAACATAATACATATCCTGGTTTCCATTCTGAGGTCAGCACATCTTTAAAGTATATAGGCTGATTTAACTCTGTAGTTTTTTCTATTATCCAATGTCTCTCCATAGCTGTTGTTCCTTTCTCATTGGCACTGAGAAAATTCAAAGTTAATAGAGCGTTATGTAATCTATTTCTGGGGTTTTTTGTTACCCCTTTCTGTTTATTTAGCATGTTCTTTAGAGTTCGATTTGATCTTTCTATGACTGCTTGGCCTAGAGGATTATGTGGTATACCTGTGGTATATTGTAATAAGGAAAAACTGTTTTGTTTTACCAGAGACATATGCTGGAGCATTGTCAGTTTTAATTTGTGCAGGTATATCCATGATGGCCATAACGTATAACAAATGCATGATTACAGAATCAGCCTTTTCAGAACTCAGAGCAGTTGCCCACTGAAATCCTGAATAGGTATCAATGGTATGGTGAACATATTTCAATTTTCCAAATTCTGCAAAGTGAAGCACATCCATCTGCCAGATTTCATTCCTCTGAGTACCCTTGTGTTACATCCTGCTGGTAGTAGAGTCTGATTGTAAAAGGAACAAGTAGGACATTTCCTTGGCTTGTTGCCAAGTTATGGAAAAATCCCTTTTTAAACCCTTACTACTGACATGATGTTTTTTATGAAATTCTGAGGCCTCCAGCACATCTCCTATCAATAGTTTATCAATCTCATCATTACCTTGTGCTAGAGGGCCTGGCAGATACATATGGGATCAGATGTGAGTTTTATATATAAGTGATGCTTCCTATTCCTGATTATATCTTGTAACTGAATAAATAACAAAGTTAATCCTGACTCATCAGGGATAAATTCTGCAGTCTCAATATGTAAGACCACTCTTTCAACATAATGAAAGTCAGTAATTATGTTGAGAGGTTCCAAAAAATCCATTAATACTTTCAGAATAGCATATAATTCTGATTTTTGAACCAAATTATAAGGACTTTGAACCACTTTACTTAAATTTTCTGATTTGTAACCTGCCTTTCCTTGTTTGTTTGTATCTGTATAACATGTAGGGACTCCAGATATTGGTGTTTCCCATACGATGTGAGGCAGATCCAATCAGCTCTCATTATAAGTTGAATTCTATCACTTTTGTGATATTTGCTGTTAATCTCTCCCAAAACATTACTACAAGCTCTTTGCCAAGGTTCACTTTCTGACCATAATTTGTAAGTGTCATCTACAGTTAAAGGTACTACAATTTCTGCTGCGTCTATTCCTGCTAATTGATGAAGTCTCAATTTTCCTTTTAAAATCAACTCAGAGATCTTTTCCACACAAATTTTTAGTTTTTTATTCTGTTTATTTGGTAGAAATATCCATTCCAACATAATATCTTCACTCTGCATTAAGATTCATGTAGGATAATGCCTAGAGGGTAAAGTAACCAGAATGCAGTCAAGCTTTGGATCCACACAATCCACATGTCCTTCCTGTACTTTCTTTTCCACCAAGTCCAATTCTCTCTCAGCTTCAGTCGATAATTCTTTTGAACTATTTAAGTCATTTTCACCTTCTAAGGTTTTGAACAAATTACTCAGTTCATCATTTTTTACCCCAACAACAGTTTGTAGATGGGAAATGTCTCCAAATAATCTTTGAAAGTCATTAAGAGTCCATAATCGATCTCTCCTAATTTGCACCTTTTGGGGTCCCAATGGCGGGAAAGGACTGAACTGAATTTGCTGGGGGGGGGGGGGGGGAGCTGCATGAGACTCTTCAGGGAGTTTCTTGACCACAAAGGCAAAGGATTACCTTGCTTATCCCTTGTTTATCTATATTTGTTAATCCAATGTTTACCTTAACCACAACTTCTGCATAATCCAGAAGGGAGGGGCATCCTGTTGCCATTGCTCCTTGAATAAACATTGTTTCTAAGAATGCCCTGTTTACAGTCCCTTTTTAGACAACCTTGTTTGCCGCAATTAAAGTGTCTGACATTATTATTTTTCTTCAAAGCTCTTGAAATCACCTCTTCTATCCACATATCATCATGGTCATGAGACTCAATATTAATTGATCTAATCCTCCCAGGGTACTGATCTGGCCTTTAACAGTCTGATTACCCTTTTGCATTCTGCATTAGCATTCTCAAAGCCACATTTCAATTATTATTTGTCTAGCTTCTGAATTTGGTATCATTCTATTTACTGCTGAAGATAGCCTTTGTAAGAAATCCCGGAAGGTTCTTTTGGGCCCTGTATAACTTTCATAAATGACTCAATTTTCTTTCCTGCTTTCGCAGTTCCGTCCCATGCATTCATTGCTGCCATGTGGCATAGAATTAGGGTTTGGTTATCATATGAACATTGTCTTTGTATATCAGTGTAATCACCTTCTCCAAAAAGCTGATCCTGGGAAATTTCCACACCTCTAGTCCTACATCATTGTTCTTTAGTTTTAGCCTCCTCTTTCTACTGGGTTCTCCACTATAACTGTGGACTGGCCTCTAGGACAGTTGTAACCAATTCTTTCCAGTCCTGAAGGATAATTCTATTTACAGGTTGACCATGAGTTTAACATCTGCTTTGCAAATGGAGAATGCATGACATATGATATTATAGCTTCTTTAAATCTCCTCCTATTCTGACATTTCCACTGGAGTCCAGTTAGCTCATAGACACCCTTGAGCATTTGGCAGTTCCTGTAAGGTTACTGAGTAGATTAATGTTTGCTGTCTGGTAACCTGAGGCTGTTTCTCTGTAACCATATAATTCAATCCTGAGATAGGTTCACCTTTAAATTCTTCTGTCTGGGTCTGAATTTCTCTATAATTCATTTGAACAGGTTTTTCTAAAGCTTTTATCTTAGCACTCAAATTGACCCAGTTTTTCAATGTTAAATAAAAATGATCAAACAGATAATATTTACAGTTGATGTTATGTACATCCTACCAACATTAATTATCCTCTCATTTAATTGTTCCATTTTCAGACTAACTAATGTGTTATCAAACAGAGACCAAATTCCTTCCATTGTATAAATGTTTCCTATTTTTTAATGTGGGAAAAAATTCTCATTTAACTAATTTCTCTCTTTAAGATATCCTAATTGACTTACCAAGTCCATTGACTATGTAGAACGTTAGAAGTCTGAGGGAATTTCAAAGCAGCTACACAATGTGGTAGCAGTCCAAGTTGGGAATCCAGAGAGAGCCCCCCACCAACCAGGAGAGAAAAAGCCAAAAAGACTTTGGCTAACATGGGGTGGAGATCCAGCTGAGTGTAGCTCCAGCCTGAGCTGAGCAGCTTGGTCCTGAGCTGGGAGGTGGGCTGTAAGACCACATTGTTTTTTTTTTTTTTAGTAAATTTTCCCACAAAGCTTTGGGTGCCAATTGTAGACAAATTGCTAAATGGTCTTATTCATAAAAACCATGGAGCCAGAAATAGGGGTTCAAGTTGAGAGATCAGAGGAGTAGGACAAGTCACAAGCCAACTTCACCTCACCAACCTTCAGTCTCCAAAGAGACCTACTTCCTGTATACCCAAGCCTATATGCCTTTCTGTTCTGCCAACCCATCTCCTTTCTACCCAGCTACATCAGTTCTTCTTCCAGCCCAGCTCTGTCATTTTCTCTCTGTCTATATAGACCTTCAGACCTTTATGGTTACTGCTGGGATTTGAGGTGTGTGCAACCATGCCAGGCTCTAGACATCAATTTGTCTACAATTCCCAGTGTGGCCTCAAACTCACAGAGATCCAGACAGATCCCTGCCTCCTGAGTGATAGGATTAAAGACGTGTGCTACAATTGCCTGACCTCTATGTTTACTATAGTGGCTAGCTTTGTCCTCTGATCCTCAGATAAACTTTATTGGGGGACACCTATAAAATATCACCACAGTTGGGGATGGAACTATGGATAAGGAAAGGCAGCATGTAAGACAGAAAGGGCTCCACAGGCATTTCTCTGGCTAGACAGGCTGCCTGATCTGCCCTCTGGTTTCCTTGGGCTTGCTTCCTTGTTGGCTGCTTGATGCCGCTTGCAATGGATAACAGTCACCTCTTTTGGGAACTAGATCATAGCCACAATTTCTGTTTTCTTGTAAAGTCTTTCCTTCAGCAGTTAATAGGCTGTGTGGGCCCAAAACAACTTGACCACACAGCTGCCATGACAGGCTTAGAGGCCCAGGCCCAGCTGCCATGACAGGTTTACTGGCAGGCCATACCTGGATCCAGGAAAAGCCATAAGCTGACACCATTTATGGATTGGCCAGCATCTAAGGGGAAGAACCTGACATCCCAAACATTCCAACTGTCAGGTAAGATTAGATAAGATTGCCAGATGTCCCTGAGCCTAGCACACACCTATTTCCTTTTACAGATGCACTTAGACAAATCAGGGTGCTGAACCCTAGAAATCCCCTCACCCTAACCTCTGCCATGATAAAAACCCTACCCTGCCTGGGCTCAGTTCTCTCTGCTCGCTGCTCTCACTGCTGTGCTGGTCAGACAGAGAGACCAAGTTTGAGCTTTAAATAAAGGCTCTTTCCCTTGACATATGGGATTCAGTCTCCATGGTGGTCTTTTGGGGTTCCCCATGATGTGGACATAACAAGGCCTCTCTCCTTGTGACTCATGGCATGGGCATGAAGGGGGAAAAAGCATGCCTGCTATCCATATGGATGTCTACTCATTTGTCCCTTCACCAGTGTAGGGCTTGAGTGAGAACTCAGCTCTGCCTTTGGGGCCAATATGCCCTGTGGTAAGGCATGTGCCCATAGGGTAGCTCCTTCCTCAGCTTCAGTCCCCTCAAAGCCATTATGCTGTATTGTGTGTGTGTGTGTGTGTGTGTGTGTGTGTGTGTGTGAATTTTTATTTATTTATTTATTTTAAACAGTGAAATATTTTCTCTGTAGAAAATAGTATACATGATAACATTTCCCAAAAGCCCTTTTAAGCCAAATGATAGCTGAATTATACATATAAATATTAATTAGATTCTGGGATACAGAAGAGACCTATCTTCATCTGTTCAGAGAGCTATGTTTTACTTAAGTTATGTATGTGACATTCCTATTCATCCTCCCCTTCACTGTTTGATTTACAGCAAACATTTTTCTATAGGCTAATCCATAATCTAGAAAGATTTAGCTTCCCCTCCTGAAAGTACAGCCAGCGTTTTCTTTCATCAGCTTGATACAGTACAAATTCTTTCCCTGAAAGGTTTATCAGGGGGTACCGCCCCACACCCCATACCTCTGCCTGGGAGGGAAGGCAGGGAACAAGACTGAGTACCACAGAGATGGAGCTGGGGCCTCCAAATGAAATTATCCATGTGAGCTAGTCATTGTTAATGATGCTGATTAATCTATGAAAAGTTTTGAGTTTTTTAAGACCAGAATGAGAATGGCCCGTGCATCTGAAAAAGTCTCTTGGAGACTGAGCTGAGGTGTATAGTGGTTTAAAAAGACAAATCACAATGACATCACTGCTCAAGGTGGGGGACTACACGAGTGAAATATTTAGGGTGGCCTAGTAATATCTGTTTTCTTGAAAAGCTCAGCAGTATTTTCCAGACACCCCACAATAATTGTTTTTGATTTACATGTTCCTTTATTCTTTTAATTTTATGTTTAATCTTGCACAGACACCAGCTATTTTGGTTAATATATTTGGACCATAGTTAGGGTCATGGACAGTGACAAATGCTTTGCTGAGGTGGATGTGGCTGTTGGAGAAAGGGTGAGAAGTGTCTATGTAGACACACAAAAGGTCAGGACAAGATGACATTACATTGCAGCTGGCTTTAGACTTTGAAGATGAAGCTCTCCGTAAGGATAGCTTTACCTCTTGGCAATCTGTTACTGGAGGGTTTTATTTTCTGTTCCTTTTCTTGGCCAAGAGTTTAGAACATTCAGGGCTGGACAGATGGCTCAGAGGTGCTCTTCCAGAGGACTTGAGTGGAACCACATTGTGGCTCACAATCATTTGTAATGAGATCTGGTGCCCTCTTCTGGCCTGCAGGTCGAACACTATATACATAATAAATAAATCTCAGAAAAAGAGGTTTAGAATATTCTGCATCCTCCTCCTTAGTTTTCTTTCTGTGTTGTTTTTTTCAGAGCATCAGTGTTTCACCAATGTTTGAGATGCAGGACACATGGAGTAACACATGCTTAATCTTGGGTGCTTTATTCCTGGGCATCTTACCTTTTTTGTTTAAAGGCTTTCTGAAAACATCTTGGTGGATGTGATGGCTATTCTTGGTTGCCAACTTGACTACATCTGGAATTAACTAAAACCCAAATGGCTAGGCACGCTGGTGAGTAATTTCTTTCCTATTTAAATTATTTGATGTGGGAAGACCCAACTTCTAATCCTGATCTTTGAGGTGGGAAGATCCACTTTTAATACAGATCTCTTGGGGTATAGGTGAAATGATCCACCTCTAATCTGGGCCACTCTTCCTGCTGGCAGCCTATATAAAGGACATGGAAGATGGAAGCTCTGCTCTTTGCCTGCCTGCCTTCCTCTCACTGCCAAGTCCATTCTTTTATTGGCATTAGATCCCAGTTCTTAGGGATTATGGGATATATTGAAGATCATCTGAGGCATCCAGTCTCATGGACTGAATAACTACTAGATTCTTGGACTTTATTTTGGTAGGTAGCCATTATTGGACTAGCTAGACCACAGCCTGTAAGGCATTCTAATAAATACCATGTTTATGTATATATATATATATATATATATATATATATATATATATAATCTATCCTTCTATCTATCATCTATCTATAAATCTGTCTGTCTGTCTATCTATCTAGTTTACTGACAGATTTTATTAGAAAGTGTGTTGAGTTGTGACACCTTTTCTGTTTCTGCATTTGTTGATGGAATCCTGATGTTTTTGTTCTTTATCCTCTTCATTTGGTGCATCACATTTATTGATTCAGGTATCATTCAACATTCCTTGCCCATTAGTGGCAAAGTGACTTCTGAGCCCACTGATGAGCAGGGAGTACAAGGGGTAAAGAAACCAGTGTCCTTATTGAGTTTTTCTATTACACTGATTTTTTTCTAATGTATGTGTATTTCCTATTTTTTTTTAAAAAAAGATTCTTTTCTTATTCTTATTTTCATTCTTCTGGTTTCCAGAGGTTAGTTTGATCTTTATTTTTAGGGTATAAATTAAGATTATTGACTAGAGGCCTTACTTACTTTCATGTAAGCATTTATTACTTCACATTTCCTTTTAACCATCCTTTTATCATTAGATTCTTTCTAGAAAGTTATTGCTAACATCTGTTTCAAATAAATAATGTTATTTATTTGAAAACAAGACCATTAGACCTTGGGATTTTGCCTAGAATAACAGTTCATATAATAAAAAAATATTTTATTTTATGTGATGTGTGTTCTTTTGTCTGAATATATGTGTGCACCATACACATGCCTGGTGCCTTGGAGTCCAGAAGAGGATGTCAGATTTCTTGGAATTGGAGTTACAGATGGTTGTGAGCACCATGTGGATGTTTGTTATTGAACTTGAATCCTCTAGGAAAGGAGCCAGTGCCCTTACTCACTGAGTTATCTTTCTTTTTGTTTTTTGTTTGTTTGTTTTGTTGTTGTTGTTTTGAGACATGGTTTTTTGGTGTAGCTTTTGAGCCTGTCCTGGAACTCATAGTTTTTTTGTTTGTTTGTTTGTTTTGTTTTTGAGACAGGGTTTCTCTGTGTAGCTTTGCGCCTTTCCTGGAACTCACTCTGTAGTCCAGGCTGACCTCAAACTCACAGAGATCCACCTGGCTCTGTCTCCTGAGTGCTGGGATTAAAGGTGTTTGCCACCACTGCTGGGCAAAGGTAGATGGGATAATTTTTTTTAATTAATTTTTTATTTTGTATACAGTTGCAGACCAGAAGAGGGCACCAGATCTCATTAGAGATGATTGTGATCCACCATGTGGTTGTTGGGAATTGAACTCAGGACCTCTGGAAGAACAGCCAGTGCTCTTAACCACTGAGCTATCTCTCCAGCCCCTTTTTTTGTTTTTGTTTTAAAACTAAGTATATATTTGTGGTGGCTTGAATAACAATGGCCCACTTCAGCTCAGAGATTCGAATGCTTGGTCACCAGGGAGTGGCATTACTAGGAGGTTTGGCCTTGTTGGAGTGGGTGTGGCCTTGTTTGAGGAAGTGTGTCACTGGGGTGGGCTTGGGAGTTTCAAATGCTCAAGCCAGGCCTGTTGTCTCAGTCTCTTCCTGCTGCCTACTGATCCAGATGTAGAACTCTCAGCTCCCTCTCCAGTATCATGTCTACCTGTCTGCTGCCATGCTTCCCACAATGAGATAATGGACTAAACCTCTGAAACTATAATCCAGCCCCAATGCAATGTTTTCCTTTGTAAGAGTTGCCTTGGTTGAGCTGAGTGATGGTGGTGCACTCCTTTAATCCCAGCACTCTGGAGGCAGAAGCAGGGAGATCTCTGTGAGTTTGAGACCAACCTGATCTACAAAATCGAGTTCCAAGATAGCCAGAACTGTTACACAGAGAAACCCTGTCTTGAATCTTTCCCCTCCTCTTAAAAAAAAAAAACGAGTTGCCATGGTCACGGTATCTTTTTCCAATGATAGAACAATGACTCTACAGTTGCCGTGGTCATGGTGTCTCTTCACAGCAATAGAGCCCTGACTAAGAAAATCATATTTTCTCAGGTCATCCAGTAGAATCTTACCTGGGTCAGCACATAGCACTTTTTTAATAGATTTAACTTTTTCATTGATTTCTTTGGGAGTTTTACATCATGTACCCCAATTCTACTCACCTTCAGGTTTCCCCATATCCCCTCACTCCTGCAGTGCACCTCCAGAAAACAAAACAAAGTAAGCAAAGAAACAAAAAACAAAACAACAACAACAAATTTCCTTGCTTATCCATCTTTCCTGCCTCTCCAATATCTTTTCACTCATCCTGGTGGCATTGGATGCCTTGGTGTGTCACATAGTGCACCCTTTTTTCCCACCGGATTTACTAGCAAATGGTCATTGCATTGAGTCACTGTTCTGGTTCAAGGCCTCTGGTTTCTGGTACATCAACATCACTGGATCTTCCCTAGATACCGCTGGAGTATCCTGTGGCTTCCCCAAGTCTCGGAGATCCTGCGGGTGTTGTTCCACAGGGCCAGTCCCTTCATGAGCTCCAGCAGGTCTTAGATGGGGTAGATGTTAGGGTGGGCCAACCCAAGCCACAGCTGTGGGCCTAGGAGGTAGCTGAGCTGGTCAGTCTGGGCCACTGGGGCACCCACCTCAGGTGAGTTGGGGGGGGGGAGAATTAGCTCCCCTATGTCTATGCCCTCAGGGTGAATTCACCCTTGCCTGTGGTGAGGGGTGGGGGCATCTCTTCCTAGATCAGGGTCCAGCTCTCCCATGAGGGTCAGGGCCAGCTCTCTTGCTGTAGTGTCCAGAGAGAGGCAAGGCCAAATTTCCAGGGCCAGTGAAGGGTGGGGCTGGCTCAGCATGGCCCTCTGATTTTATCTCCCATGGTTTCTACCATCCCCTGAGGTGACACTGGCCACAGACATCATCATAGACCCCAGCTGCACCTGGACTACAGACCCAGACATGGCCCTAGGTAGCAGCTTGGGCCCAGACATCCTAGCTCCAGGTCGTAGCCAGGGCCACTCAAATCAGGATGGATCTGGCAGCAGCATGGTCCCTAGACACCAACAAGGCCACAGGTTGCAGGGCAAACCCTAGGCTTCATGTGGCCTTCGGTGGCAAAATGGGTCATGGACCAACATAGACCTCTCAGCTGCAGTAGGTCATGGACCCAAACATGGTCCCAGGAGGCATCCCAGACCACTGGAATTGGTATGACCCTTGATGGCAACAGGAGCCACAGACATCAACTCAGGCCCTGGGCATTGTAGGACCAGGGTCCCAGACATGGCCCTTGGCAGCAGCCTGGCCTAGACATCACCATGGCTGCAGGAGTTGAGCAGACCCCCTGCCCCCCCATCAACTCCTCCACACCTTCACCATGACCCTAGGTGGCAAGCAGGCCTCCAACATCCGCCACTCCACACCATCTTCATTTCTTCCTTTCTACCTCTTTCCACAGTGCATGAACTACTCTGCTTTTCTTTCTTTTCCATTTCTTCACCACATACTTGCTTTTTCTAATGAGGCCCACCTGCCTGGCTCTGCAAGGAACCAGGTGGGCCCATGGGTGTCTTCCTGCCAGCCTGGGCCTTGAGGACCCCAGTTGGCTAGTACCCATCTGAGCGGAGCACATAGCACTTTTTTGTTTTCAAATTCTAACAGACATAAGAGATGAATGCACAGTCTCTGAGTGCCCATTCATCTATGAGATTTGGCAATGAACTCCTTGTTGATTTGAAAAATTACATCAGTGTAGCTATTCACATGATTGGGTGTTGTGGAATATTAGTTTAAGATGTGTTACATTCGCTTATGCTGTATGAATCTTTATTTTGTTTTGGTGTTGTGAACTTCTCTCAATCACTGAGAGAGGAATACTGAGGTCCCCAGCTGTAGTGACACATTGGCATATTTAAGTTTACCTTTGGTCTACGCATCTTGAAAATTTATGGCTTCTGATTTTATGTAGGGTGGCCATCCCTTTCTTCTGTTCTCAGGAAAAAGTGAAGCAGTGGTCCTCCCTTCCTCAGAGGAGTTTCTCATTCTCTGTAGTTCAGTTCACCTAGCTGGCTGACTTGTGGTCTCAGCTCTCTTCACAGTTCAAGAAAAGGAGTTTTCTGTGGCTGGAATGACTTTAATCATTGTTCAAGAGGATGGAATTTTCTTGTAGCTTTTGATAAGCTTAGCAGTAGTTAAGTTATGTAGTCCTGCCTGGCCTGGGCTAGTAGTCCAGGTTAGCCTTCAACTCACAGAGAAACACTTGCCTCTGCCTCCTGAGTGGTGGGATTAAGTATGCCACACACCCAGAAGTACTTACTTTTAAGAATGGTCTTTCACTACATTATGTTAAAAAACTTTTCTCTTGTTAGTCCTCATAATAGTCATGGCCCAGTAATTGGAAACTGAAGCCCCCCAAAGCCCTTCCTAAGAAAGGCAACTTGATTTACAAATTAGTCTAAAGAAAGTGTCTTTTGTGTTAAGCCTTGAGTGGGAGGCTATATGTCCTAAAATCTATTTTTTTGTACATCATACCTCATTTTGCAGTCAGGCATTAGCCTTCTGCATGGTGGCAGTGGTTCTCAACCTGTTGGTCAGTTTTCCTGCATTTCAGATATTTACATTATGATTCATAACAGTAGCAAAATTATATTATGAAGTAGCAACAAAAATAACTTCATGGTGGGGGGTCACCACAACATGAAGAACTATATTAAAATTGTATTAAAGGGTTGTAGCGTTCAGAAGGTTGAGAGCCACTGGTCTAGAGGAGAGTGTGGTGTGTGTAGTGTGCTTGTACCATCAGGGAGCAGAACTTGATTTTGATTATCAGATTTGAATGTCTGAAGCTCCCAGGTTACTCTGGAGAACACCACATGACTTCTGAGTGACAGCAGAGATGATTGAAATGGATACTTTAGAGACACTCCTGCAATACTTTTTGCTCTGTTTCATTGGTTGGACACAGAAGTGTTAAACTGTGAAGTGTTTTGTTGTATTTTCTTTTTATGAAGAAGGCCTTCCTAAGGAAATGGAAAACAGCTTAACTGGAAATTAATTAACTTGGGTCCTCTGCAGAGTTGACACTTGGGGCTTATTTTAAAATTTCATCTGTCTGTGGGACAAAGTCTTCCTCCTTGATGGAAAACTCTTCTGTTGCTTTTAGTCTTTCCTCCTACAGTAAGACTGTCTTCAGAGGAGGGGCAAGGTCCTTAGAGTCAGGAATTAAGCAACTTCCTGTGTTTGAGAAAGTGAAACTCAGAAGTTTTAGAGGACTAACCAGGCAGTACAAACAGAAGACTCTGACTAGCCTAGCTTCAGAGAAGATTCCAGACCTGTCCAGAGGCCTGCGTGCTGTACATTTTCAACTATGCTGTTCCGTGAGTCATCGCCTGTGTTGAGATGGGCTCTGCAGTGATGCAGCTGCTGTGAACTCATCCCAGCTCCTGTAAGTAACTCCTCACCACACTCCTGTGAGTGACCCCGAAGAGATCCAGTGGTTCCCAAGCTGGACCTTTGTGCTGTTGGTAATTCGGTGGGTCATAGGTTCACTTTCTGGGGTGAGTGTGTATTTTCATAAGACCCAATCGGTTTGTGTGATCATGTCTTGGTTTGATATCAGCAGACAGAGTGGAATACTGTGACAGGCTTTGTTTGCACAGCTGTTGTTCTCCTGGGTGTGTGGATGCCGGCTTTGTGAAAGACACTGTAGAAATGTGGGGAAGGACGAACTTTACAACCACTGATCAGACCCCAGTCTGGAGTGGAGGTGCAGGACACAGGGAATCTGAAGAGGTGGACTTATGTGAAGGTTTGAAGAATGATCCTCATGTATTTGAATGCTAAGCCATCAGGGAGTAGCATTACTCAGAAGGATTAGGAAGTGTATCCATGTTGGGGTAGGTGTGGCCTTGTTGGAGGAAGTGTGTCCCTGGGGTTCGGCTTTGAGATTTCAAGAGCCCAAGCCAGGCCCAGTGTCCCCTCTTTCTGTGCCTGTGGATCCTGATGCAGAACTCTCAGGTACTTCTCAGGCACCATGTCTGCTGCATGCTGCCATACTCCCTGCTATGATGACAGTGGACTAAACCTCTGAAACTGTAAGCAAGGTCCAATCAATGCTTTCCTTTATAAGAGTTGACATGGGCCAAGCAATGGTGGCACACACCTTTAATCCCAGCACTCGGGAGGCAGAGGCAGGTGGATCTCTGTGA
>CABHPP010055153.1:0-12840 GCA_902168425.1 Peromyscus attwateri
TAGAGGGATGTGGAGAACGGGATGCTGAGATGAAGCCACACATACACGGTCAAGAAGATTGGACAGCTGGATTAAAAAACCATCAACAATTTCCAGAATTTAAAATCCTGAATCAGGACATGACACTAGTGGAATTCAGGTATTTCTGGTACATGGACTGCTCTCACCCAAGGTGAGGTTGTAGTGTTGA
Organism: Peromyscus attwateri; assembly: GCA_902168425.1. Taxonomy (NCBI): domain Eukaryota; kingdom Metazoa; phylum Chordata; class Mammalia; order Rodentia; family Cricetidae; genus Peromyscus; species Peromyscus attwateri. The sequence goes on from CABHPP010055153.1 coordinate 191, forward strand.
ACTTGTGTACATCCTACTTCACAAATGAGTCTGTCAGATACGCTAAGCCTATAGGCTGAAGATGATGCCCCAACACTGCGGAGGAACCTCAGGTGACTGTCCAGGCGGCTGGCTGTTTCTGTCAACTCACAATTTTTTTGGAAGCTGCTTGCATGCACTTCCTGTTTTTATTTTTGTTAGGTAATATTATTTCCTTCTTGGGTCTCTAAGGGAGTTGAAGATTAGTTAGTTATAGTCAAAGTTTAATTAGTTATAGTTGAAGTTTAGTTAGTTATAGTCAAAGTTTAATTAGTTATAGTTGAAGATTAGTTAGTTATAGTCTAAGATTAATTAGTTATATTTAAAGATTAATTAATTATAGTTGAAGATTAGTTAGGATAGAAAGGAATTAGATACATTTTGGACTTACCAAAATAGGATAGATAATGGAATTATTTTCTCTGAATTTGTCAAATACAAATGGACTAGACATTGTTTAGGTTTTCATCACTTGTATATATTGCATATAGTTATTGTACTTTTGTATATAGTTTTTCTTATATTAGTTACAACTTTCCTTTTTTCTCTTTTTATTAAATTAGAATAGGGGAGATATAGTGGTATTCTATTTGTGCTGAAATGTGATTTTATTTGTATGTTAATAAATAAAGTTGCCTAGGGGTCAGAGCTATTAACAAGCCATAGGGAAAGCCAGGGCGGTGGTGGTGCACCCCTTTAATCCCAGCACTTGGTAAGCAGAACTAGGTAGATCTCTGTGTTTTCAAGGATACAGCCAGCATTGGAGACACACGCCCTTAATCTCAATACCAACCATAGAAGACTTGGGAGGTCTGTACAGAGAGGCCATGACGAGACAGCCACGTAGATGGGTTTGCAACCAATGAGACGGAAGAACCAGAACTCTTTATAAGTCAAACGCACAGGAAGTAGCTCCCTTTTCGGAGAGGTCTCTGGGCGAGAGAGGCTAGCTGGCGGAAAGTGGGTAAGGCTCCTAGCTCTGACCTCTTGGGCTTTCACCTTTACATTGGCTCTGTGTTTCTTATTTAATAAGGCGGTCGGTTACATCTACATTCATGAGATTGTAGGCTTTCTGTAATTTTTGTTGTTGTTAATATCAATCTTTGTACCATGTTGGTCTGATAAAATACAGGAGGTTATTCCATTTTTTTATATCTGCTGAGATTTTTTTTTTGTGACCAAGTATGTGGTTGACTTTAGAGAAAGTTCCATGGGGTGCTGAGAAGAAGGTATACTCTTTTTTGGTAGGGTGGAATGTTCCTTAGATACTGATTCGGTCCATTTGAGTCATAACATCAGCTAAGCCCCTAATTTTACCGTTAAGTTTTTATCTGGCAGATCTGCCCAGTGGTGATAGCTGGGTGTTGAAGTCTCCCACTATTAATATGTGGGGTTTTATGTGTGATTTAAGCTTTAGTAATGTTTCCTTTACATATGTGGGTATAAATGTTATGAATTGGGTTTTGGGTATAAATGTTCAGAATTGAAACTTCATCTTGGTGTATCTTTCCTGTGATGAGTATGTAATATCCTTCTTGATCTCTTTTGTTTAATTTTAATTTGAAGTCTATTTTGTTGGATATTAGGATAGATACACCAGCATGCTTCTTAAGACCATTTGATGGAAAAGACTTTCCCCAGGCTTTTATTCTGAGGTAGTGTCTGTCTTCGTAGTTGAGGTATGTTTCTTGTATGTAGCAGAAAGATGGGTCAATCCATAGAAACATGTAGAAGTGGATGGACAGAACTGACTCCACAAAATTTTCCTCTGACTTTCACACATGTGGGTGGTACACATACACATACACACACAAACACACACACACACACACACACACACACACACACACACAACCTTACAAAATAAACTCTTCTGTGTGTGGTCTTCACTGCAGTATGGCCAACAATCTAGTCACCACATCATAGAAGAAAGTTGACTCTCTTCCAGTCTATAACTTTAGTCACTTAAAGTCTATACCTCTCCTTTAATCTTTCTACTATGCCTTCCATAATCAGCCCTGGACATTGCAAGGTGGGTATGACATAGATATATCACTCAGTGTCTAGCATTGTGAAATCTCTTATTCTCTGAGCCTTTACCAGTTCTGCATCTCTACGATAAGTAGTACATGTGGAAAAAGAGCATTCTTTGATGAGGATTGAAAAACACTAATCTACGGGTATGACAAGAAGTCATTATCAGTTGGCAAAATACTACATCCATTTGGCAGAGTAATAATAATAAATTTTCTCTTTGCACCTATGATCTGTCTAGCTACATGTTCTTGGTCCCAATAACAGTAACACTTATGAGTTTTAATTTGAAGAGAAGGCCTTTAATCAAATTGGAATGTGATGAAAGGGTCTCTCCTGAGGGAAGACTGCCTTCGGGGGTCTTTCAGTGATTTGGTTATTCCTATGCCATTCATAGTCCTATTTCACAATTGGATGTGTTTTCCTAGACCAATTAATGTTACAGCTTTCAGAGTTCACAGCTGAGGAAACTGTACTGGATTTTTTAAAAGAAGGCACAAAATTAGGTGGATAAGGAAGAAGCATCTCTGGTAGGAATGATAGAAAGTGGTGATTTTGATTAAAGCACTTTGTATGAATTTTGCAAGGGAATAATATAATGGTGCAAATGTATGCATGTATATTTGTTTATGCCATATTATAAGATGAATTGCTAAATAGACTTATTAATAAAAACCTGGAGCCAGATATTGGGGTAAAAACTGAGAGATTTGAAAAGCAGAAAGAAGCCAGCCATGTTCTTACCATTTGGAAATCTTCAGCCAAAGAGACCTACTTCCTGTATACCCATGCCTATATGCCTTTATGTTCTGCATATCACTTCCTCTCTTTACACAGCCACATTACGGTTAGTGCTGGGATTAAAGGCATGTGTTACCATGTCTGACTCTGTTTCCAGTGTGGCCTTGAACTCACAGAAATCTGGATGGATCTCTGCCTCCTGAATGTTAGGATTAAAGGCTTGTGCTACCATTGCCTGACTCCTATGTTTGCTATAGTGACTCAGTTTTTCCTCTGATCCTCAGATAAGATTTATTAGGGTGCACAATATATTGGGGGACACAATATATCACCAAATTCCACCTTTTTATCTAAATTAAAAAATAAAAAATTGATAACTAATATAAGAAAAACAATATACAATAAGTACAATAACTATATACAATATATACAAGAAATAAATACATCAACAATGTCTGGTCCATTTACATCGAACAAATTCAGAGAATATATTCCATTATCTATCCTAATTTTGTGACTCCAAAGGATTGTGTCTACTTTACTTTCTATCCTAATTTGCATTACCCAAATTATCTTTTGATGTTTTTCAAACTTATACACTTTACACCACCTTAGTGAGATTCTCTTCTGAATTTCTTAACAAGGAAAACTATACCTATCTAATCTTCAATTCCCAAAGAGAACCAAGAAGAAAATAATATTACATAGTTACACAGGAAGTATAAACAAACTACTGCCAAAAACATTGAGTTATTACTGAAATAGCCAGCTGCCTGAACAGTCACCTTAGGTTCCTCTGTAAAGTTGGGGCATCTTCTTTGGCCTACCTGCTTAGCATATCTGACAGACTCATCTGTAAAGCAAGATTTTCTAAAAAGCCTTCCTACCTTGTCTTGGCAAGGATTGTCAGTCTGTTGTTTTGTGTTCTGCTTATCCATTTTGGACAGTGTACTGTCAGCAGTTGGTGTGAGAGCACATTCTTGCCCAGTGGCTAACATTTGCCACAATGAAAGTAAACTCCATATGGAGATACTTCAGTGCCCATCATCTTCTCTGAAGTAGTTTGGTACTGCCAGGAGCTGACATGTCTCATAGTCATAACAAAAAGAAAAATTTTCTAAGTTATTAAAACATTTTAAATGCCATATTCTGTAGATGTCTGAAGTGTTTGAAGATGACCTGTCTATCTAAAGTATATTTCTGCTAGACCTTGAAAACATACCTAATATGACTACAATTTGATTTTAATGACTAGCTACTAACTTTTATTTCTTTATGTTCTAATTATTTTGTAATAATAACTTTCAAAGATTAGCAAATTGCATTGCATTGTTAAATGAACTTTATAGGTAAAATAACTTGAAAAACATTAGAAATATATGCACAATATATTCTAACAAAGTTGATCTCAAATTTGTATCAATATACAAAATTTATATACAATGTACAAAAATCCAATCCAATATAAAATATTTAAAACCAGTAGTTGCTATTTAGAAGTAGTTTCAGTAATCTACTTTTTTCTCTACATCATATCTATATCATTTTTTATTTTCAGAGGAGATTCAAAATCTACCCTTTATCCATCATTTGTATATCTCTTTGTTCAGAGTTGATTCAGTAATCTACCTCTTATCTGTATCCCCTTTTTTTGCAAAAAAAAGAATCCTGAATCTAATTTCCTTTGTTTAACCCTTTTCCTGACACTTAACAATTAACAACTTGTAACCAACCATCCTAAACAATGACAACCAGCCTACCTAAAAAATGACAGTTATCCATAACCCATTCAATGACCCAAAACTACCCATCCCATCTTTTGAGGAATTTGACATCATGTTCTTAAAATTACTTCCTGCTGTTTGGGGGTGAAGACAATTTTATGGGATCATGAAAAGAAAAATTTTGAGTTAATTGCTAACTCTTGGGAGAGGTAGCTGTATCATTTGTTGTCCAGGCTCTGCATAATGCAAACGTGCAGTGCTTATCTCAAGTCCTTGCTCGAGTAGTCTGTGAGGCTGGATTATGTCAGCTAGTGATTTCAAAATGGTCCTGAGGAGTTTATAATCCAAACCAATCTTTGGGTGGTATTTGTCAGCTTAGTGGTATTATAGTCCTGATGGAGTCATCAATGTGGGACTCCATCATCTTTCTAAAGATTTCAACTTTGCTGTTAAGAACTGTCATAATCACCCACAGAAAACTGATTGAGACTCAAAAAAAGAAACATGTATAGGCATCGAGGTAAATCCTATTATCTAAAATTAGTTAGTATTCTATATGACTATTAATAACATGCTATTAAGAAACATCATGATCACAGCAACTCTTCTGAAAGAAAACATTTAATTCAGTGGCTTCCAGGTTCAGAAGTTTAGTCCATTAGGATCACTGTGTGGCATGGTGGTGTGCAGGTAGGCATAGTGCTGAAGAAGGAGCTGAGAGATGAAATGCAGCTACATCTTGATCCTAAGTAACAGAAAATGCATTGAATGTCACACTCAATAAAGCTTGAGCAAAGGAGAACTCAAAGCCCACACCCATAGAGACATACTTCCTCCAATAATGCTGTGTCTACTCCTCAAAGCCGCAAATCTTAATAGTGCCACTATCTATGAGCTTATGGGGCCAATTACATACAAGCTACCACATTTAACTCATTGTCCAACATAAATGTATAACAATATCAAAATACACAATTTGTTTAGTCCAACTTCAAATGTCTCCATAGCCTGTCATAGTATGAACAATGTTTTAAAGTGCAAAGTGCAAAGTCTGAGACTCATGCAATTTCTTAACTAGAAACCCCTATAAAATAAAACTCAGAAGAGATCACATGCTTCTAAGATATAATGGCATAGAACAATATTACCCATCCAAAATGTAGGAAAGGAAGTATCCTGAGGAAATACTGGACCAAAGCAAAACCTAAAATCAGTTGTGAAAACTCAAAACTGCATCTCTATGTCAAGTAGAAAAGTACTCTTCAGGAGAAAGTGAGAAATAATCTGGAATGCATTGGCACAGGAGACCACTTCCTAAATATGACACCAGTAGCACAGACACTGAGAGCAATAACTAATAAATGGGGCCTCTTGAAATTAAGAAGCTTCTGTAAGGCAAAGGATATGGTCAACAAGACAAAACAGCAGCCTACAGAATGAGAAAATTTCTTCACCAATCCCACATCTGACAGAGTAATGATCTCCAAAATAAGTAAAGAACTCAAGAAACTAGATATCAAAATACCAAATAATCCAAATAAAATGGGGTGCAGATCTAAACAGAGAATTCTCAGCAGAAGAATTTCAAATGGCAAAAAAGACTTTTAAGGAAGTGCTCAACATCCTCAGGCATTAGGGAATTGCAAATCAAATTGACTCTGAGATACCATCTTATACCTGTCAGAATGGCTAAGAAAAAAATTCACTGATGACAGCTTATGTTACACAAGATGTGGAGAGGGGAAAACACTCCTCCACTGCTGGTAGAAGTTTAATCTTGAACAGAATGGAGGTATCTAAGAAAATTGGGAATCAACCTACCTAAAGACCTAACAATAGCACTCCTGGGCATATATAAAAAGATGCACAACTACACCATAAGAACACTTGCTCAACGATGATCATAGCAGAATTATGCATGATAGTGAAAACCTGGAAACAACCTATATGCCCCTCAATGGAAGATCAAATGAAGTAAATGTGGTACATTTACACAATGGAGTACATTTACACAGCATGAAAAAAAGTGAAACTTGTAGCCAAATGGATGGAACTAGAAAAAAATCATCCTGAGTGAGGTAACCCAGACACAGAAGGACAAACATTCTATGTACTCACTCATAAGTGGATATTAGACACAAAGGAAAGGATAACCAAGCTAAAATCTACAGCCATAGAGATGCTAGGTAAAAAGGAGGACACGAAGAAGGACTTATATGGATCACCCCAGGAAGGGAAAAGGATTAAGTTGTCCTGAGTAGGACTATTCTCAAAGGAAGAATTTCAAAATGCCAAAAGATAATTAAGGAATTGCTCAGGATCCTTAGTTATCAAGAAGATGCAAACCAAAACGATGCTGAGATATCATCTTACACCTATCAGAATGGCTAAGATCAAAAGCACTGCAGACAGCTTATATTGGAGAGGATGTCGAGCAAGGAGAACAATCCTCCACTCTTGTTGGGAGTGCAAGCTTATACAACCACTTAGGAAATCAGTATGGCAGTTTCTCAGAAAATTGGGAATCAATCTTCCTCAAGACCCAGTTACACCACTCTTGGGCATATACCCAAGGAATGCTCAATCATACCACAGGGACACATTTCAACTATGTTCATAGCAGCATTATTTGTAATAGCCAGAACTGGAAATAACCTAGATGCCCCTTAACTGAAGAATGGAATATGAAAATGTGGTACATATACACAATAGATTACTACTCACCAAAGAAAAACAATTGAATCATGAAATTTGCAGGCAAATAGAGGGAACTAGAAAATATTATCCAGAGTGAGGTAACAGAAACTCAGAAAAACAAACATGCTATGTACTCAGTCATATGTGGATACTCGATATCAAGCAAGGATAACCAGACAACAGCCCACAAATCCAGAGAAGCTAGCTAACAAGGAAGACACAAAGAGGGATGCATGGACTGCCCTTGGAAGGGGAAAGAGATGAGATCTCCATAAGTAAACTGTGTATGATGGTGGTCAATGGAGGGTAGGGGATAGGGTAGGAAACATAAGGGAATTGGTTGGTTGAGCTGTCATAGGAATGGAGACAAAAATCCATGAGATACCATGTTACAGGAAGATATCATGGGGATAGAGAAAACCGGTGCTAGGAAAGATGCCAGGAATCTCAAGAATGACTCCAGGTGGGATTACTAGAAATAGTGGAGAGGATGCCTGAACTAAACTGCCTTACCCCAGAGATCAGAAAGATGAATCCCCTAACTGGCAGAGCTTTTCTCCAATGACAGATGGAAGTAGATGCAGAGATCCATAACCAAACATCAGGTAAAGCTCCAGAAGTCCAGTAAAGGAGAGAGAAGGGGGATTCCATTAGCAAGTTCATCATGATCATGATGGGGAAACCTGCAGAGAAGACCAAAGCAAACTAGGGGGAACTCATGAAAGTTGGATCAAAGGCTGTGGAGCCTGAATGGGACTGAACTGGGCCCTCTGCATGGAGAGACAGTTGTGTAGCTTCATCTGCTTGGGGGCCCCCTGGCAGTAGGATCAGAATCCATCCCTTATGCATGAGTGGGCTTTTTGGAGCCCACTACCTATTATGGGACACCTTGTGCAGCTTTGAGGCAGGGGGAAGGGCTTGGACTTGCCTCTACTGGATATACCTCCAAATGGGATGACTTGCCTTGTCATGAGGAATGGAGGTAGGTTGTGAGGGGAGGCTGAAAAGACTGGAGGAGGGAAGGGGGAATCTTTGTTTAGTGTGTAAAATGAGTGAAAATTTTTTCTTAATAAAAACATGAAAAAATAGATGTTGTGGGTAAATTGAGACATATTGGTAGAACAGAGGAGATGAGAGGTGGGAAAATGAGGAAATAACATGGCTGAGTTTGGGGAGGGATAGAGAGCAATAAAAGAGACATCTTGACAGAGTGAGCCAGCATGGGGTTAGGGAGAAACATAGTACTAGGGAAATCCCCAGGAACACACAAGGATGTCCTCAGCTAAAACTCTTAGCGATGATGGAGAGGGTACATGAACTAGCCTTTCCCTGTATGCAGATTGGTGACTACTCTAATTGTTGTCATAGAACACACATCCAGTTACTGACAGAAGCAGATGGAGAGACCTATAGTCAAACACGTGGCTGAGCTCCTGGAGTTCAGATGAAGAGAGGGAGGAGGAAGTATAGGAGCAAATATTGTCAAGATCATGATGGGAAAAACACAGAAATAGTGGGCCAAAGCTAGTGGTAGCTTACAGAATCTGGAATGACAGCTTGCAAGCCTGCATGGGATGAATCTCAGTCCTATGAATGGGAGTGACAGTTGTGTGGCTTGATGCTTTTTGGGGCCACTGGCAATGGGACCAGGACCTATGACAGTTATATGCACTGGATTTTACAGGCCATTCCCTACGGTAGGATGTCTTTAATCCTTGATATCAGTGGGGAGGGGCATAGTCCTGCCCCTACTTAGGATGCCACCTGATGTTGACTACCCAAGGGCGGCCTTACCCCTATGGGGAGTGAATGGGGGTTGGGATTGGGGAAGTGGTGAGGAATGGGAGAAGGGAGTGGAGGGGGAACAGGGCTGGGTATATAAAATAAAAATAATTAAATTAAATTGAAAAAGTAGAATATACTCTGTGGCAATATTTTAATTGTGCTAAAATGTGATTTTATTTGTATGTTAATAAATAAAGTTTGCCTGGAGATCAGAGGTCACATAGTGAGGTCACACAGTGAGCCATAAGCAGAAGTCTGGGAGTGGTAGCATACGCTCTTAATCTGATCACATGCCAGGCAGAGTCACTGTGTGGTCAAGGACACAGCCAAGTGTGGTGACATGAGCCTTTGATCCCAGTATCAACCAAAGAGACCTGGAGGTCTGTATAAACAGGCAGTGATGAGAAAGTCATGTGGCTGTGCTTAGAGCCAATGAGAAAGGCAATAAAAACACAAATCAGACAGAAAGAAGCTCTCTAGTGTATGGACAGCAGCAAGGTGGTAAGATAAGGTAGTCATGGCTCTCTGATCTCTTTGGCTATTACCTTTGTATTTGGCTCTGTGTTTTTTATTTACTAAGACTGTTTAGAATTTCATTTACATTTGGCACCCATTTGGCAAGAATTCATTAAAAAATTGTTGGTGGCCTCATAGGCCAGAGGTTACAGGCAATGGTTCGTCTAGAGTTAACAGGCCACAGGCCCATCCAGAGCTATAAGTGATCTGGCTGCACATGGTCAGACCTGTAGTTGACCATAGCTGCAAGTGGTCTAGTCCAGCTCCATGCATTCAGAGCTGCACTTGACCATAGCTACAAGTAGTTTCACGCAGCTGGAGCTACTTGCAGGCAGATCGCCAACTCAAGCAGCTCAGGCTTAAAGAAGCTGGTGCTACAAGCAGCTCAGAACCAAACTGGCTTAAGCCAGAGCACCTGACTGGATTTTAGCTTTAGCCAGAACACATTGCTGGACTTTAGTTTTTAGCTTTTATCTCTTCTCCTGGTAGAAAGTAGGTGATTTTTTGCCTGCTCTCTCTCTCTCTCTCTCTCTCTCTCTCTCTCTCTCTCTCTCTCTCTTTGTATTCCCATCTCAGACACTAGGTAACCGTTTTGAAATTCCCTCAGAGTTCTACACAGACTTGGTAAGTCAATTAAGTTATCAGATATCTTAAAGGGAGAAACTACTTAAAAGAGAAATTTATTCCCACATTAAAAAATGGGGAAAATTTTACAATGAAAGGAAATTGGTCTTTGTTTGATAAAACTTTTGGCAGTCTGAAAATGGAAAAATTAAATGAGAGGATTAATGTTGATGGGATGTATGTAACATCAATTATGCATATTACTTTTTTACTTATCCTTATTTTACAATTTGAAAAGATAGTCAACTTAAGTGCTGAGATAAAAGCTTTTGAAAAACATGTTAAAATGAAGTATAGAGAGGTGAGTGCCTGGGCTCAGCCTAGATCCCAACCTGGGCACCAGCCATTCAGGGGATGAACTGCCCAGCTTGGCCGCAGGTTCTGTCCAGCAGGCAGGATCCTCTCCACCCCCACCGGGAATGCTCCCCTTCTCCAAGAACCCCTAGCAAACCCTGCAATCTCCATGCCCTGCCCCCATGCCCATCTGCCCAAGACGTCAGCCACTTCCTGAGACTTAGAGACCAGCTCCCAGCTCCCATCCTGACCCAGACCTCACATCTGGCCAAGAGCTCCCATCCCACACCAGAGCTCACATCTGGACAAGAGAGAGAGGCTTCCTGAATCTGTCAGCTCTATCAGGACCAAGTACACTGATAAGAACAAGAACGAATCCACAAGGAGATGGGCAGACGACAAGGCAGAAGTACATACAACAAAATGAAGAGCAATACACCATCACCAGAACCTAGCCCACTTCCAACAGCTAGACCTGAACATCAAAAAATGGAAGAAGCAGAAGAAAACAGCCTTAAGAATAACATCATGAAGAGAGTAAAGGCTTATATAGAAGGAATCACAAATGAAATTGAGAAAAAGGCAAACAAAAAATGGGAAAAATGATATGAAAAACCAGAGGAAAGGACAAATAAAGCAGAAGAAAACAATTAAGCCCTGAAAGAAAATCATGAAAAAGCAATGAAACAGATGAAGGAAACAGTCCAAGACCTGACAAGGGAAATAGAAAAAATGAAGAAGACACAAACAGAGGGAATGGTGGAAACAGAAAATCTGAGCAAACAAATGAAAATTTCAGATGCAAGTATAACCAACAGAATGCAAGAGATGGAAGAGAGGATCACTGGCATTGAAAATACGGTAGAAGAAATAGATTCATCAGTCAAAGAAAACACTAAAGCCCACAAAGTCAGGACACAAAATGTCCAAGAAATTTGGGACACCATGAAAAGAAGAAAACTACAAATGATAGGGATAGAGGAATGAGAAGAATACCAACTCAAAGGCACAGAAAATATACTCAACAAGATCATAGAAGAAAACGTTCCCAACTTAAAGAAGGAAATCCCAATGAAGATACAAGAAGCCTATAGAACACCAAAGAGATTAGACCCCCCAAAAAAGTCCCCTCGCCACATAATAATTAAACAACTAAACATACAGAATAAAGAAAGAATGTTAAGGGCAGCTAAGGAAAAAGGCCAAGTGACTTATAAAGGCAAACTCATTAGAATAACACCTGATTTCTCAATGGAGACTTGGTAAGCCAGTAAGATTTCAACAACAACAAAACTGCAGAAAACTTACAATCACATGGAAACTCAATAATGCTCAAATGAATCAATAATGGGTTAAGGAAGAAATAAAGAAAGAAATTAAAAACTTCCTAGAGATCAATGAAAATGAATACACCACATACCCAAACTTATGGGACACTATGAAAGCAGTGCTAAGAGGGAAATTCATAGCACTAAATGCGCACATAAAGAAGTTGGAGAAATCTCACACTAGTGACTTAATAGCACACCTGAAAGCTCTAAAAAAAGAAGAAGTAAACTCACCCAGGAGGAACAGAAGCCAAGAAATAATCAAGTTGAGAGCTGAAATCAATAAAATAGAAACAAAGAGAACAATACAAAAATTAATGAAACAAAGAGTTGGTTCTTTGAGAGAATCAACAAGATAAACAAGCACTTATCCTAACTAACCAAAGACAGAGACAGAGCATCCAAATTAACAAAATCAGAAATGAAAAGGGGGACATAACAACAGACATTGAGGAAATCCAGAGAATCATCAGGTCATACTTCAAAAACCTCTACTCCACAAAACTGGAAAATCTAAAAGAAATGGATAATTTTCTGGATAGGTACCACATACCTACGTTAAATCAAGACCAGATAAACCATTTAAATAGTCCAATAACCCCTAAGGAAATAGAATCAGTCATTAAAAATCTCCCAAGCAAAAAGAAAGCCCAGGAGCAGATGGTTTCAGCACAGAATTCTACCAGATCTTCAAAGAAGAGATAATACCAATATTCTTTAAAATGTTCCACACAATAGAAACAGAAGGAACATTACCAAACTCCTTGTATGAGGCTACAATTACCCTGATTCCTAAACCAAACAAGGATACAACAAAGAAAGAGAACTACAGACCGATCTCCCTCATGAACATTGATGCAAAAATACTCAATAAAATACTGGCAAACAG
>CABHPP010055163.1:0-10009 GCA_902168425.1 Peromyscus attwateri
CGGCGGCGGCGGCGGCGGCGGCGGCGGCGGCGGCGGCGGCGCACGCACGCCTTTAATCCCAGCACTTGGGAGGCAGAGTCAGGTGGACCTCTCTGAGTTTGAGGCCAGCCTGGTCTACAGAGCGAGATCCAGAACAGGCACCAAAACTACACAGAGAAACCCTGTCTCGAAAACCAACCAAACAAACAAACAAAAAAGAAAAGCTATGATATCTCCCCATTTATCATGCATTTCCATGTAATGTGTACATGTAATCTCATGATTACATCTCAGTCTAATGGGCACCATAACTATGGATGGTCAAGAAGATGATTTCTCATTTAACTGTATAATTTTGATGAATAGAAATATACTAAAACATGCTTCATAACTATATCTATTGTTTGTTGCTAGAGTTTTCCTGCCTGGCCCACGGTCAGGATAAATCTCTCTCACCTGCCAGTCCCACAGCCGCTCAGACCCAACCAAGTAAACACAGAGACTTATATTGCTTACAAACTGTATGGCCGTGGCAGGCTTCTTGCTAACTGTCCTTATATCTTAAATTAATCCATTTCTATAAATCTGTACCTTGCCACATGGCTCGTGGCTTACCGGCATCTTTACATGCTGCTTGTCCTGGCGGTGGTTGGCAGTGTCTCCCTCTGCCTTCCTGTTCTTTTAATTCTCTCTTAGTCCCGCCTATACTTCCTGCCTAGCCACTGGCCAATCAGTGTTTTATTAGCAACACATTTGCCATACAGAACATCCCACAGCAATTGTTCCATGTGGACTGTACACACTTAGAGGTCTTGTTCTCCATCTTTAGTCACTGACAAGGCAAATTGGCCAAATGAAGTGTCCTTGTGGAACTTTCACAGAGCAGAATTGTAGGTGTCTGGATTTGTTATATCTTAGTCCTTCAAGAGATCAATAGCACCTATGTTGCCATAAGCTTCCTCCACTGGCATCTCCCCACTCTGATTGAAAAAACAATTAACACTTTGTATTTATTTTTATGCAAGATTTTAATGCAAGATTTTAGGCTCAGTAGACTAACTGTGTATAGATCCTGAGATTCAAGTGATTAACATAAAAAGGCTGTTAACTGATTAACCATGTCTGGATATTATTAATCACATAAAATAGTACATGCATTCTTTGCCTTTTCCTTAAATCTTTCATTGGTTTAATTTCTTCCCTTGAACCCTTGTAGCTATCCCTTTAAGAGATGAACCAGAACTTTTCACAATGTACAGCTGTTGTCAATCACTAATTAAGCTGACCAAGTCTTTGCCAAGTGTGACTCTTAGCAGAATACTTGTCCCTGAAAGCTTGCTTTGTGTTTTTTTATTACTAACAAGTTGTTAATGAATGGATATATATATTGGGAATTTATAATGGGTAGAAGAATAAAGGTGTAGAGAAGAATAAAAATGGAATAATGAACACAACAACAAAAAGCACATAGAATGAAGAGCATTTGCCAGCGTGTATGAAATGATTATAGAAATCTTTCACTTCTCCCTTGCTCCTGGAAGCATTTCTCTTAAGGAACCCTGGGCGGGGGTTGAGGGCAGGTACCTCACCTCCACAAGGGACTCCTGCTCAACCATGTTCATTGCTGCTCTATCCATAATACCCAGAAATTGGAAACAACCTACATGGCCCTCAACAGAAGAATGGATAAAGAAAGTGTGGTACATGTACACAGTTGAGTATTACTCAGTTCTTTAAAAAATGATATGCATGACATGTGCACAGTTAAGTTACTCAGTTCTTTTAAAAAAATAACATCGTGACATGTACACAGTTGAGTATTACTCAGTTCTTTAAAAAAAAATGACATCATGAAACTTGTAAGCCAATAAATGGAACTAGAAAAAAATCATCCTGATTGAGGTAAACAGACCCGGAAAGATAAATATGACACAGAGACCCCGAAAGGTTAAGCATAATCTTCCTGGGAAGGGGAAATAGATCATATGGGTGGAGTGGACTGGAGCTAGGGGTTGGATGGTGGTGGTGTAAGATTGGGAGGATCACGCAGGAAGAGGGAGGGGGAATGTGACGGCAGGAAGGAATAAGGGGAGAGATATCTAGAATTGAAGAGCAATTGAAGGGCAGTATGGAAATCTAGTGCAGTGGAAACTTCTTGTTATATATGAAGATAATCCTAATGAAGTCTCCAAATAATCCAATCAGATAGTGATTAGTTACTCCCACAATTTTTGCGATACTATTACACCAGTTTATCATGCAAGCAGGTCACCATTGTAGATCAAAGGGTCTTTACCTTTGTATGTTTACCTTTCTTCTCTGCTAGCATGCAGAGTAACTTCCAGTAGCTTGAACACTAGTTAGCAGAGTGGAAGACTCTATTTTGGCCGGAGCACAACTTCGCCTTTTTCACTGAGATATTGGTGAAATTATTAAGGCCATTCCACATAGTTAAAAGGGAGATTTATTTAATGGCATAACTTACAAATGAAGGGATAGGTAGGTTGCGGGTTCTGGAAAAGATGCAGCGCAGTCCGGCAGTGTTCTCTGGAGAACTCTACTCCGTCTACCTCTAGTGTCCAGCATCCAAGCAGGAAGAGAGAGCTGCGCATTCTGATCTCGGTTCTTCAGGGCCCTCCCTGGGCCCCGCCTTGTAGGCGTGATAGTTACCGAAGCCTTAATGGGGTTAGAACTTCCAGATCAAAGCTGGAATGGCTGCCCACTACATTGAGATATGTAAGTGTTGAGGTGTTGTCTTCAGCAATAGGGACTTACCATCAGTTTGTGGAGAGCAACCAATAGCCTTGGAAATAGCCTGCATTGTTTGGGGATCCCATGGGTCCCCTTTTGCCAACAATTCAATTATATGTAACCCATTTCTGGCACTGAAAGCTTTACTTGGTGGCAAGAGATGTTTTGTTGGGGCTCTGTCTCCCCCATTACTTGGTGATTCCATTTAAATTTCTTTCATATACATATATGCTTTAAGCAGCTTTTACTGTAGTAGGTTTCCATATAATCTCTCAAATACCCCTTAGTGTTAGCTGTCCCTTCCCAGATTCCCTCCATTACACCTCTGTTCCTGTCCCCTCTCCTTTTAATATTCCCATTACAGTGCCCCCCACCTTCTGTCCCTCCATAACAATATCCTTCCCTGGGAGATCCTTCTCCCCCAACCCTCAGTTCTCTTACCCTGTGCTTAATCTTTGTGGTTATATGGATTGCATCATGACTATCAAAGGCCTAAAAGCTAACATCCACATATAAGAGAATATATACCATATTTGTCTTTTGGGGTCTGTTTTACATCACCCAGGATGATTTTTTTTAATACCTCATCCGATTATCAGCAAATTTCAGGATTTTGTAGTCTGTTTCAGCTGAGTAAAATTTCATTGTGCAAATATATCATATTTTCTTTATCCATTCATCTGTTGGACATCTAGGCTATTTCCAATTTCTATTAAATGGACTACCAGTGAACACAGATGAACAAGTGTCCCTCTAGCAAGATGTGGGTCCTATGGATATATGCCCCGGAGAGTTCTTGAGGTAGACCTATTCCCTGATTTTTGAGGAATTACCACACTGACTTCCACAGTGGCTGAATAAATTTGCACTCCCATCATCACTGGATACGTGTTTCCCTTACCCCACAATTTTGACAGAATGCGCTGTTTTTTGTTTCATTGATCTTGGCCATTCTGACTGATGTAAGATGAAAACTAAGAAGAGTTTTGTTTTGCAATTCCCTGAAAATTGAGGGGGTTGAATGTTTAAGTGTTTCCCATCCATTTGTGTTTCATGTTTTGAAAATTCTGTGTTTAGGTTTCTACCTCATTTTTTATTTGGACTACTTGTTTTCTTGATATCTAGGTTTTTTTTTAATACTTCTTTGTATATTGTAGATACTAGCCTCTACTAGATATAAAATTGATAAAGGTATTTTGCATTCTATAGGCTGTCAATGTGTCCAGGTGATGGTGTTCTTTGCCATAGAGGAGCTTTTCAGCTTCCTGGGGTCTTGTTTATCGATTGCTGGTCTTAGTACTTGTGCTGATGGTGTCCTCCTCAGAAAGTCTTTTCCCATGCCAATGAGTCCAAGACTATTCTTCACTTTCTCTTCTGGCAGATTCAGTGTATCTGGCCTTATGTTGAGGTCCCTGATTGATTTGAAGTTAAGGGATCAGTGGGAGAGCAGTTGCCTAGAATGAGTAAGGCCCTGAATTTAATATGTGATACCTATAAATGACTAAATAAATAAATATATTCAGTAAAATAAGACAAGCAGAGTCAAAAATATATACCAAATTGGGAGAAAACTATGTGAACTTATATCATAGATAAAAGTTCCTCCCTCTATTGGGAAGACAGGACAGCTGGAAGGGAAAACAGCTTAAGGATACATAAAGTTCACTAAAAAGGAAATATGAGCTGCCCATAAACATATATTAAATACCATCAACAGAAAGAAAAGATTAAATTTGAATCACTCTCTGTTTTGGGGCTAGATATTCCAGGACTGGTTACCCAGAATATAAGTTGGTTTGTACAACTTCTATACAAAGCAATTTGGTGAAGCGTGTCAAGTATATAAATTCCATACCTTAGTATATGTTTGTGATATGATGCATGCAGTTATTTATTGAGCACTATTTGAAACGCTAAGATCATAGAAGCATACGAAATGTACTTTAGTATCTACCACTGTGGGGTCAATTAAATGTAGCACAGCACATCCTCATACTGGTACAGGGATAAGTGATACATTTTTGGTGAACTTCTTCCAATGCTGATCAATGTACAATGGCCCTTAAAATTATAGGAGAGTTTAATTGTATGTATATGCCAAATATCCCTAAAACGATATACAAGACACTGGCAACCCTGCTTCGTAGGGAGTAGAGGAACTGGGTAGCAAGTGCACAGGTGTGTGAAGGGCACTATAGAATAGGAACTTTATAATACATTTTAACTTCTTACATTTATTAATAGGAAAAGCCACATGGCTTTTCTGTGCCCCATAAGCACCAAATAAAATACAGTGATCAACCTTTGCAAAAGAAATGAACGTAATGAAAAAAACTGAGGTAAAAATCATCCTTCAATTCCCTTTTCCTTTTTCTCAGTAAACACACCCCTCCTTTAGCAACAGCCACTAAGGCTTCCATCAGTCTCTGGCCCTGTCCTCAAACCCTAATGCTTCATTTCTCTCAAAAAGTATCTTTACCGCCGGGCGTTGGTGGCGCACGCCTTTAATCCCAGCACTCGGGAGGCAGAGGCAGGCGGATCTCTGTGAGTTCGAGGCCAGCCTGGGCTACCAAGTGAGCTCCAGGAAAGGCGCAAAGCTACACAGAGAAACCCTGTTTCCAAAAACCAAAAAAAAAAAAAGTATCTTTACCCTTCCAATAATTTCCAGTCAAAATTATGTTGGTCCATCTCATTTCAACATGTTCTGTGTGCAGTTTTAAGACATGGGTTCTGCAGAAGTCACTATTAAATTATAGAACTATATCAGAGTAAAACAACCCCTAAAAATATTTAAAATCGCGGGGCGGTGGTGGCTCACGCCTTTAATCCCAGCACTCAGGAGGCAGATGCAGGTGGATCTCTGTGAGTTCGAGGCCATCCTGGTCTCCAAAGCGAGTTCCAGGAAAGGCGCAAAGCTACACAGAGAAACCCTGTCTCGAAAAACCAAAAAAAAAAAAAAAAGAATTTAAAATCATTCACTTGAGTCAATCACATTGAAAAGTACCTTAAATAAACAGATTAAACAATCTTCTTTGTTCCTGGGGAGTTTGAATGTGTGTTACAGCCTATTTTTTTCATTATATTAAAGGTTATTTAGCATAATAGATATTTGTCAATAGGTTAATGTGCATATGACTCCTTTGCTCATTTTTTCATTAATTTCTTAAATTTTCATACATGTGAAAAATATTTACATAATCCCCCTCCCTCTTCTTTCCCCAACTTCTCTCATGCCACCCACCCTGCTCCCTCCCAAAATCATGGCCTCTCTTTATTGTGACAAACACACACCCACACATTAACACACACAAGAAAAATGTAAAAGTATATAAGGGTTACTTAATCCATTTAGTGTGGCTTGCATGTATTTGTTTTTAGGGCTGACCACTTGGTAGTAGACAACCATGTAGGAGGCTCTTCGCCAGGAAAGACTAATTCTCTGTGTGAAATCATAAAAAGAAACCCATTTGATAGCATTACTTCAGAGAATTAAAGATGTGTTCTCCAATGAGTGTACTACAAAAGCTAACATTGAAGATAAAATATGAATAAAGTCATTTCAAATTATACACTATGCAAAAGCCAATGTACTGTAATAATAAGATACAGAAATTTCTATTTCTATTACTTGCTTTATACTTATAAATTAGCATATTTACATAGAATTTATAAATAATAACAATGCATAATGCTAGTATGTACCTTTTTTTACTTAAGAATGTATAATCAAAACATTTGTAAGTCACTGCCATGTGAAAAAGAAATTACATGCACTCTAAAACGACACAGTGAAAAGTGGCAGCACCAATCATGAATTTCTAACTGAAATTCTGTTAGATCACCTGCTGGGTTATTTAGTAGGATGTTAATAGACACGAGATTCTTAATAGTAGTATTTTTAAATCAGGAAAGTTAGCACTTGGTTCCAAACTCATTTTTACACATAAGGAAATCTGAGATAGAGTGAACATAAGAAATAGTCTGTGTTTCTTGGCTGCCACATAGACATATGCAGCACAAAGGTATAGAACCAAAATTTGTGAATATTTGTTTTTCTATGATATAATACATGGGGACATATGGACAAATATATATCTAGATATCTATCTACAGAAAATATGCATATATGTATATCTATACACACACACATATATTTATCTTATAATAGAGAGAGTCTTTTAAATTAAACAGCCAGTCAGCCCAGTTTTCTCACAATTTTGTTTTGATCTAATCATCCATGTTGTTCAGTTGGAACCCTTACTCCCCCTTTCAGAAGATGGAAAACCCCATCTACCCTACTTCCCCAACCCCACCCACACTGAAAAACTGAACAAAGGAAAGGCATCCAAGTGTGCACCCAGGGATCTAGCTTTTGACCGTACTTGGGCACAGTTCCAGCTCCTAGCTGGCACACCATCAACCCCCCTTAAGGTCTATAAAACCTCCCTGCCTTAGTTTGGGTGTGCGACTTCTCTGGCCCTGACCTTTGGGACTGGTGAATCAACCCAGGAGCTATGCTCACATATTTATCTGTTTTCAATCTGGTCTGACCTGGCCTTTTGCATTGGCAGAAACATACCATGACTTTATTTTTTTTTTCCATTTTCAGCCTTTTTAAAACATCACATTTCATTTTAGAAAGCAATGTAGTAAATTCCTTTTCAACACATACATTTTAAATGCTAATCAGAATGAGAAAATCATTTTAAATCTGTTGCTCTATTTTTACCCATTTTCTCTAAAAGAAAGCACCTGAAGTCTAAAATGCATTTTTCTCATGTGACTTTTCCTGGGAGATAAGGACAAAAATGTATTCATCCCACACAAAGCACTGATGGACAAACTACTACTACTGAAATGACTCTAAGCTTAGTTTAGTGAACCAGTAAATTTCCTGAGTTGCTTCCAGAAGTATGGGTGACTCGAAGGCAACTGTATTGCTGAAAGGTACACCCAGTATGGGACCATTTATAAAAGCTGTGCCTCTGGAACTCTTTGCTCAATTCGTAGGTGTTATGCCCAGATCTTGGGGACCCCCAAAAGAGCACCATGGAGACCAAATCCCTCATGTAAAAGCAAAGAGCCTTTATTTTCAAGTTCTCAAGCTCTGGGGATAATATCTGTCTGTCCCATGCATTGGTGAGAGCAGAGAGCCCTGAGCCCAGACAGGTTAGGGTTTTTATCATAGCAGAGGTTGGGGTAAGGGGATTTCCAGAGTTCAGGACCTTGATTGGCTGACAATTGTCTAGGGGTACCTGTAAAACAAAAATGGGTGTGTGCTAGACCCAAGGACATTTGGCCATCTTATCTAATGGTTAGAATGTTTGGGATGTTAGGTACTTCCTCATCCCTGGGTGGATCCCTGGGTAATGTCAGCTTCTAGCTTTTCCTGGATCTGAGTGTTGCCTGCCAGTAAGCCTGTCACAGAAGCTGTGTCTGGATCCCTAAGCTTGTCATGGCAGCTGTGTGTGGTCAAGCTGTTTTGGGCCCCTCCACAGTAGGCCAACTCTGTGGGTCACAATCTCCTCTCCCACGCAATTTTTACTGCATATATAACCTTAGGGCTGGCATTGTGAATCTTGTTTCAGGAAATGACCAGTGTGTTTCCTGAGCTTTGTATATTTTGTTTACTTCGTGAGTCTTTATGATCCTCCCTTCATTCAGGTTAGAAGGTGTCAATTCAGAGGGAACTGCTACTTAAGAATTTATTTTTTACTAATAACCCATGAGATCAACTAGGACAAGAAATGTCTAGCCAATTGTAAGTGGAGAGAAAGAAAAGGGGGCTGAGACAGGAGTGGTGAAATCTGTTGATTTGCAAAGATGCAATCAGAATGAAACAATCATTTGTTTTGTGTATGTGTGGTATGCATGTATGTGTGTTCACACGTGTGGGTGCAGATTTTTATGTGGGCCCAGGTGAAGGTGAAGGCCTGAGATTGCTTTCCATCTTATGTCTTTAAGCAAGGGCTCTCAGCTGAATCCAGACCTCAAAGTCGTGGCTAGTTTAGCTAGACAACTTCTGGGGTTCACCTTCATCTGATTGATAGAATTATAGATGTGCTGCCATGCCCACCCCGCATTATGTGGGCTCTGGGCATCTGAACTTATCTTACATTTCCTCTCTGCCCTCCAAGCACTTTAACCACAGAGCCATCTCCTCAGTCCTTTCAAATGCATTCTGAGAGGATGATAAAAATGCAAAACTGTGAAAACAATCTTACACCTCAAGTCGTTAACTTGAGTTTGCACCGAACCAAAATCATGAATATGACAAAATTGAGAGCTCATCTTTAATAATCAAGGAGAGATTGAAAGTATCCAGGTAATTCAAACACATTTTAATATCTTGATCATATTTCTTTCACAGTATGTATAACTTGAAAACTTTGAGTCTGTACTGATCTAAAGAGGCTAGTTTGTAACTACAGCTGTGCCATAGTTTGTAACATAGCTGTGCCAGTTTACCATAGAGAAAACTGGCATGTTGAGAAACGGCGGAATGCACAGAATTGCAATAGTTAAGCCCTTGGTAAGAACGTATGAAATGTAGACTTTGATTCTTATACCTCATGTCAGGAACTTAGTTTGTGTTAGTCAGGAAGCTTAAAGATCCATATTTCCCCTCTAAGGAGACTGAAATCTAGACTTTCAGAATGTAGTCTAAAACAGTTTCTAAAATACCGGGCTGAGGCAGCCTGGGCTTTTAGACTTCTTCTAGGTTACAGGCTCCAAAAGCTTCTGCGGCAGAAGTAGCTCCGCCCTGTTCCGCCAGCCTCCTAGCACTCCGAAACTACATTTCCCAGAGGCCCTCCTGCGGCTTCTACGCCAGCGTACTGCTTTCCGGCAGCGTTTTACGTCAGTTCAAAGCAAAAGTTCGGCGGCTTGTTCACCTTTCTGACATGGGTTCCTCGTGGTCAGGGAGTGCCGAGCTTCCAGGGTCTTCATCCATAGCTGCCTCCGCGAACCCACCTGCGAAAGCCGCCGCGCCGGCCTCCCTCGCGCAGGACTCTGCTTTTAAAAACTGCTGGAGCTGTCGCTTGCTTTCTGGGTCTGCGCTCTTGGGGGCGGGCGCCTACGTCTTCCTGCTGGCCAGGAGGCCCATGAAGCAGGGAATGCCGCCGAATCCAGGCACCATAGCGCAGATGGTCGTCGGCATCAGTGAGCGGGGTGGGGCCGGGGCTGGGGAGGAGGGGAAAGTGGGGGGCGGGGACTAGGGAAGAGGGGAAAGTGGGGGGCGGGGACTAGGGAGGAGGGGAAAGTGGGGGGGCGGGGACTA
>CABHPP010055192.1:0-23865 GCA_902168425.1 Peromyscus attwateri
TATGGGATTCCTGAGTATGGATGAGTGGGTCTCTGCTTCTATATCTGTTTCTTGTGCCTTTTTTGGGGGGCGGGTGGGGTTCTTTTCCTTCTGTTTGTTTTGTCTTATTACAGTGTGTTAGTTTTTATTTTATTAACCTTTAGAAGCCTGTTTGTTTTCTAATGAGAGACAGAAACGCAGTGTGTCTGGATAGGGGGTGGGGGTGGGAAGAGACTGGAAGGAGGGGAGAGGAGGGGAACCGTAATCCAGACATATTATGTGAGGGGAAAAATCTATTTTAAATAAAAGGGGGGAGGAGGAGAAAACAATTGGGGGAAGTTTAGTATTAAAGTAATTTGTTACCAACTTTTACAGTAATTTTGGAGAAGTTTGGAAAGTTTTAAATAAATACCTCAAAATGAAAGAAAGAAAGAAAGAAAGAAAGAAAGAAAGAAAGCCTCAGAATGAAAGAAAGAAAGAAAGAAAAGAAAGAAAAGAAAGAAAAGAAAGAAAAGAAAGAAAGAAAAGAAAAGAGAGAGAAATGCCAGAACACTTGGCATGAGCTTGTATTCTTAAACCAGCATCATCTTTCCACAATGAATGGAGATCCATGTTGTAAAAATTCAGGGGGCTGGAGAGATGGCTCAGTGGTTAAGAGCACTGGCTGTTCTTCCAGGGGACCTGGGTTCAATTCCCAGCACCCACATGGTGCTCACAACTGTCTGTAACTCTAGTTCCAGGGGATCTAACACCTTCACACAGACATCTATGCAGGTGAAACACCAATGCACATAAAATAAAAATAAATAAATTATTAAAAAAAAATTCAGACCACGGAGAAATAGGGAGATGTTCCGCCAGCTCTGTGGATGGGGGTTCAGGTTGTTGGATCTGCCCCTTCTGTGGCCGAGTCAGGGTTTGCATGCTGTGACTGGACTGTGATTGGTGTCTCTCACACGGTGAGGTCGCAGCTGAGCCTCCTTCACAGATTGGCAGTCCGTTTTTCTTCCCATTCCTCCCCTGCTCACCGGTGTATTTCCCCTTGTGCCCCCCTCTCTGGCCCCTTCACTGTCCTTTGTGATACATAGTTCATCATCTAGGGCCAGGTCAACTCTTAGCCTCCAGAGTCCATTTCTTCTCCTGCTCTCCTCTCTATTTCATTTTCTATTTGTCTAACGAGATCACTATGGTACTAGAGTGGTATGGCTAACTTCCCCCAGAACCAGAGTGTTCTAGGGTCTCTCTTTTCACTTTGGAAACCCACATGACCTGCTCTATCAGGTGACTCCTGTGAGGACATCTGCACCAGGCTTGCTGCCTTCTGGCTCCTTAAGAGAGGCCTTGGGTCTTCCTTATTAGGCTGGGACTCCCAGATACAAAAGCCTGTAAGAACTTGGTTTAGGGGTGTTTCCAATTGTGATTAAAGCTTTCATCCGCTGAAGGCCCAATAAGCTCAGGCATTTTCACTTTATGCTTTAAAAATGAGTTTTCTCCAATCCACTGTAAGAGTGTACACATTTGTAAGGTGGCTGGTGATTAATTGCAGGCACTGAGAAACAAATGATTGTAGTGAAACCAAGACAGAGAATGAATAATTAATTTTGTTTTTTCTGAATAAAAGGAAAACCACCATTAACTACTTTCCCCCCATTTTCTGCTGAGGCTTCTCAATTTCAGTCCCCTGACAATGTTGTGGTTTCCAGTATTGTCTCCTTTCTATGGCGATACCCAGCGAGCTGCAACTTGAATTCGTCAGTTCATTACATCATACAGCTACAGCATGATAGACATACTCATAATTCCATATTGCTCAACCTACCTACTTATCCTCTAAGCAAGCAATAGGGCTCCCTTTGGCATTGGTCTAGAGCCTTCACAAAGAGCTTTGCATTAGTGTCCATCGAGTGCTCTTCCATGTGCATGATGGGCCCCTGCTCCCCTTTCTCTAGGCCCAGTTGCCAGGTTCTCCTTCATGTGGGCATGACATCAGATGCAGTGTGTGGATGTTGAGACAGCAGGACCAGACAAGCACAAAATATGCTTATCTAGCATACCATGAGTCTGGGTGTCCATCCTTCATCTTTGGGGGTTTGTTCTCATAGATGTGAGTAGGAACAGCAGAGTCTCTGTAGATGTGTCTCCTTACATGGTAGCAGGTGACCAGCAGTTTGGAACACTTCTTCTATGGAGGATGAGGGTCCCTTCTGTCACTTCATGGGGAGATGAGGGTCCCACCATCCTCAATTTCTTGGTTTTCTTTAAACAGTGTGCTCATGACTGTACCACACTCCTTGTTTAGGACGGTCTGGGCAGGGACCCTCTTTGAGGCTCTAGGTTCTTGGGATCTGGGTGGGACCATCATTGTTTTTGCAGGGGACTGTGCGGGGTCATCCTTTGCTTTAAGACTCTCGTCGCTGGAGGTCAGGGCTCTGGTCTCTGGGTTTGTACCACTCTGCTTGCCTCTACTTTCTGTCACTGTGCACAGGGCTTGGTAAGGCTTTGATTTGGCCCTTAGTTTTCTGGTTGTCACTGAGTCTTGATTGTTGTCACTCAGCAGTAGGAGAGTGGAGCCCCTCATCTAGGCCCTGTATGGAGGTCAGGAAGTCACCGATGGTGCTAGGCACAGTCAGTCAGTGGGAAGGCTGCTTCCCAGTGTTGTGACTAGTGCCATTGTTCTCAGAACAGAGGTATCTTGAGCTGAAGAATATTTTAATGAAGCCATGCCCTTTCCCCCCTTAATATTAAAAAGCCTTAGGACTCTAGAACGTAAGGTAAAAGAGCAATAAAGTACTTAAGGCACTAATAAGAGTTAATTAATTTCTCAGTATGAATCTTAGGGACATGAGGTCTAAGAAATGTTTGCTGAATGAATGCTATTTCCCTTTCCCTTGAGGGCATGCTCCAGCCGACACTAGGAAGGTCAACAGTTTTAGAAAACTTTGCATATTTTGGATAAAGTCAACATACATTTTGACAATCAATATCTTCTTATTAAGTGAAGAAAATATCCAATAGAAACAGTTTGAAAACATTGGCTTGTTTAGAAATGACATTTCCCTAGGAAGTTTCCCAGACACTGTGTTCTGGGTGTGCATCATGAGACTGGGACTACTTTCTTGCTCTACGGAGGGCCTGCTCTCCTAGGCTAGGTAGCCAGGTCAACTCTGTTGCTATTTCTTGAACTCTTGAGGAACACCTGGACCACTTAGTGAACTCCAAGTTGTCTGTTTAGTTGAAGGCCCCTCTGTGGAAAGTTGGTCAACAGGCTGCTATTGGATGGTGAGTCACCATGTCTAAGAAACTCTCTTTCAGACCTGTACCTGGGAGTGTGAGAGCATGTGTCATGGCAAAGGGTAAGGAAGGAGCATGGCTTGTTCCCACTCAGGGGAGGAGCCGACTCAGGCCTGTGGCTTGAATAGGAACCTGGCTGGTGTCTCTGTGGCTCAGGGCTGTGCCTGGTTTTGCTCTGGTTCTTACTTACCTTTTGGCCCTCTATGTTGCTGCCTCTTTTCTGGCCATTTTGATAGCTTGATGGGTGCAGGAGGCTATAGAGGGCTGTGTTCACTTGGAACATTAGTCTGACTCCTTGCTGTCCAGGTGCCTGATGGGCAGAATCAAGCTCTCTTAAACATCACGAGAACTCCTACTGCCCTGAGTCTGTAGCTCCCTGTTTGTGGCAATCCCTCAGCTTTTCTTTCCCAAAGGCATGCTCTTAGGGCAGGGGTGTTCTTTTACAACTGTGGAAAATATGAGTGTATTTTTCAGAGTGTGCTAACAGTGGGCATGTGTAGCTGGAGAGTTTTCTCTCCGGGTCCCGCCAAGCCCCGGCAGTCCAACAGCCCACTTATAAAATAAACACACAGATGCTTATATTATTTAAACTGTTTGGCCTAATGGCTCAGGCTTCTTGTTAACTCTTCTTATGTCTTAAATTAACCCATTTCTATAAATCTATACCTTGCCATGTGGCTCGTGGCTTACCGGCATCTTCACATGCTGCTTGTCATGGTGGCAGCTCGCATTCTCTCTCTCTGCCTTCCTGTTCTCTCAATTCTCCTCTCTGTTAGTCCCGCCTATACTTCCTGCCTGGCTACTGACCAATCAGTGTTTTATTTATTGACCAATCAGAGCAACACATTTGACATACAGACCATCCCACAGCAGGCATGTAAACAAGAAGATGTGCAGGCAGGTATTCACTGACTTTGAAGAGCTTCACTGGGCCTGGCTGGGTCAACATACTGCAGTGGTCACAGACAGACAGTCTGCCACCAGCCCTTGGACAGGAGTCCTTCCTCTGTGGTCTAGACATTAAACAACTCCGAGAAATAATCTTTACCAGCCATGTTGCTAGGTGGAATTTTCAGGACAGGTGTATACCCCATCTATCATTCACCCGTCAATCATGTGGAAAGGGATGTGTTGCAGGACTGTCTCCTTTGGAGTTAGCATAACTTTTAGAAAATAATAGTATTATGGCATTTGAAAGAGATTCTTTGAAGGCAGAAACATGAAACAGAGTAACCCGAGTTCTCCTATTCTTGGCTTCACGCTTGGTAAAGCTCTTCTGTGCCTGTGTCTTCACTGGGTTGGCGGTTTGTCAAAGCTCCTTGCAGCTGCTGTGTATTCCTGAGGAGGGCTTCTGGGAATTAATATTTCTGTTAGGAGTTTGAAAAACTTCACAATGATGAAAAGAAAACAAGAAGTCATTTCTTTGTTGTATAGTGATCCCAAGGTGAAGAGTTGAGTATTTGATCATCACCTACCATTAGGCAGTTTACCTGTAAGTCTTGTTCATTCAGCAACCCATGGAGGCCTGAGAGAGCTAGTACACTGTGCTAAGCCTTCTGCAGGCCGCTGTTCTCACCACAGCCTGTTCACGGGGCTCTGCTTCCTTAAGGAATGGCTGTGTGTCCCCTTCCAGAAGGTTAAGAAAGATCCCATGATTGGCGCAGTTGCTCACAGGATGTTGAAGCAGCCTCGAAGTGTGGAGAGCGTTCTCTGCCATCATACTCTTAGCTCTGCACATGCACTGAGCAGATGGCTTGTTTGAACTCCGGTTGTCCCCTGGTGGGAAGTAACCTGACACATAGTACTAAAATGTAGTGTGCACAGTATTTATACATAATGCAGATGTCTTTTATGTCTACCCAGCTTTCAGTATTTTCAAGAGGATTTTTCTTAATTTTTAATAATTTCTTTTAAACATGCCTAGACATGCATGCAAAACATTATTTCAATAAAGTAATTTCATTATTTCAATGAAAACACATTGCTTATACTATGTTGTGAAATTTACACCAGAAAATTCAGATGTAGAAGTAAACTGAAGAGTTATTTGAAAGAGAAAACTTCAGACCTCATTATGGACAATCAGGGTAAACTTGTGTGATTGTTTTGGGGGTTTATCACTCCCTGACCTCACTGGTGACCTCAGTTAAAAACTAAGCACAGAGCCAGGCAACAAAGATATGCAATTGAAAAAGTGATATAAAATATAAAAGTGATATTAAAGCTGTATAAAGTTAGATTAATTTTGAAAAAAATGGATTCCAATTTCTTATAGGTGATAACATTTAAAATCAGTTTCTTAAGGCATGTTGAGTGAATAAACCACAAAGCCAGTAAATTCCACACAATTCCAGTCATAGGCGGTTCTGGAATGGTCACACTCAGACAGGACGTAGGATAGTGTTGTCAGAGGCTGAGGGAAGAGTGGGGAGTTAGAGCTTAATGTGGCAAAATTTCAGTATAGGAAGCAGAATGTCCTGGAGATGGATGGTGGCATGACTCCATGTGTAAATACAGTAATCACCACCAAGCTGTACAACTAAATGTAATTTTTATGTTTTGAACACTTTACTACAAAAAGAAGAATGTTCAACAAACTAAAAAAAAATCTACATATATAAAAATCCCAATAGCAAAAGTCAAGTAAACTGATTTAAAATGGGCTGTACACCTAAGGAGATAGATATTTATCAAAGGAAAATATAGAAATGCCCAACAGTTGTATGAAAACTGCTCCACATCACCAATCACCAAGGAAATACAGTCAGAGCCAGGGTGAAGTATTGTCCTAGCAAAAATGGCAGTTACTAAATGGAGAACAGGTGTTGGGGAGGCGGAGGGGATGAGTCCTTACAAATTGTTGGCATGACTGTGAATCAGCAGTCTTGTGGACACAGGGTGGTGATCTCTCAACAATTAAACCGGCACTTCTGTGTGACCTGGCACTTCCACTAATGTGTGCATACTCAAAGGAAATGAAGTCAGCATGTTAGCTCAACACCTGCAGTCCATGATCACTGTCAAATAATCCACAATGGTCAAGAAAGCGAAACAACCTAAGTGCCTATCATCTGGTGAATGGATTAAAAACTATAACACATATGCAAATGAATACTATTAAGTCATCCAGAAGAATGGAATCCTGTGTGGCTGGAACCCGAGGATGTGATGGTGAGCAAGACAGCATGATCTTGGCTGTGTAATCTCCTCACAGACAGTCCAGAGTGTTATTAGTCAGGGTTCTCTAGAGTAACAGAACTTACGAATGAATCAATCTCTTTCTGTCTTCTCTCTCTCTCTCTCTCTCTCTCTCTCTCTCTCTCTATATATATATATATATATATATATATACATATATACATACATACATACATACATACATATATGTATATATACATATATAAATTATATATACACATCTATTAGATGGGATCTATTAGAATGACTTACAGGGTGTGGCCCAGCTAATCCAACAATTGCTGCCTATGAATGGAAGGTCCAAGAATCCAAAAGTTCTTCTGTCCATGAGGCTGGATGTCTTAGCTGGTCTTTATTATACACTGGAATTTTGAAGAAGTGGACTCATTTAATACCAGTGAAGGAATGGACTTGCTAGCAAGGCTAGAGAAAACAGGCAAAGAGCAAAATCTTCCTCCTTCCATGTCCTTTATGTAGGCTTCCAGCAGAAGGCCTGGCCCAGATTAGAGGCAGGTCTTCCCACTTCAAAAGATCTGGGTTAGAGGTGGGTCTTCCTGCTTCAACAGTCCAGATCAGAAGTGGATCTTCCCACTTCAGATTATCTAACAAGCAAAAATCCCACAGAGGTGTGCCCAGCCATTTTTGGGTTTTAGTTAGTTCCAGATATAGTCAAGTTGACAACCAAGAATAGCCGTCACAAGGGTTAATGGTGATCACCTAGGCAAAAAGAGAGGGTGAGAAGAGATAGGCCAGTGGGTGATAAGTTCCAGTCAGACAAGAGTGACAAGTGTTGGGTGCCATTGGGCATCAGGGCCATTCTAGATGCTGATAAAGAACCAGAGGGAAGAGAAGAAAGGATTGAACGTCTTTCCCATGAAGAAGTGGCAAATATTTAAGAAGACAAGCCTGTTTGCCTTTAAACATCACATAATGTATTTATACATCAAAGCATCACATGGATGGCAGGTCCAGTGGTTTACCTATAGCCTCCTAATACACAGGCTTGCTGGTGTCCATGGCTTGCAGCTAGCTTGGGCCAAATAGGGAGACCTCAAAAAAAAAAAAAAAGCATAACTTCCCACAGAAATGAATAGTTTTTATATTTTGTGTTAAAAATGTTTAATTAAAAATTAGCCCAATTGAGTTGGTGCCTAGCTCGAGCCTTCGCTCTCATGGGCTAATGTCTATGGTACTGGAAGGTACTCTGCATACTACCAGAGAAAAAAGGTAAACTTCAACCCAGCTACAGACTCGTGATCCACAATGATGACCCGCCTGCAAGATATGCCGGTGCAACAATGGTACAAAGAATGTGGGAGCAACCAACCAAGATCTGAGATGGGACCCAGGCCTGACACTGATCGGGTAGCTGAGAACCTGAGACTAGATAGACCAGGGGCCTATGGGAGAGCAAATACTACTGCTCTGCTAAAGGAATGCAGAAGAAATGACTCCTGTTGACATTCTGCAATACTCACAGATCAGCGCCTTGCTCGGCCATCATCAGACAAGTAGATGAGAACAAATACAGAGACCCACAGCTAGACAGTGTACAGAGAGTGAGAGACCTTGGAACACTCGGTCCTAAATAGGATGTCTCCATCAAATCCTTCCCCTCGGGGATCAGGGAACGCTGTGGAAGACAAGGCAGAAAGAATGCAAGAATACAACTGATGCACATAGTCTCTGAGAGCACTCTGGATTCTCAGAGGTGATGGCAGCATGAACAGAGCCTGCACTGGTCTGCATTAGATGGGGTCCTAGAGCTGAGAGGAAGAGTGGACACAGGTCCCCATCCCTAACCCAGATGCTGTCTCCAGTTGATAGCCACTGGCAAATGAGAAATGAGTTTCCTCCGTGGAAGTCTCACTGGGGAAACAAATTACTTTCAAGGGTAGGCCCCATGCCCAACACAAAATGAACTCAGTGGCATCTTTAGAGGTTCTTTGCCCCATAATATTGTGTTAGAGCAATTTTTTTCTACCTTATAGATCCTTTGCATATGTAGCATGGCTTCCAATTTTGTGTTTTTATAGGATTCCTGTATGTGCGAACATGTGAGTCTCTGCATCTATGTGTGTTTCTTATGCTTTTTTGGGGCTCTTTTTCTTCTGTTTGTTTTTTTTTTTGTCCCATTTTGATTTGTTTTTGCTTTATCTTATTTTATTGTTATTATTTAGATACCTGTTTTCTAACAAGAGACAGAAAGGGTGTGGATCTGAATGGGAAGGGAATGGGGGAGAAACTGAGAAGTGTTGGGGGAGGAAAAACCATAATCAGAATACATTGTATGGAAAAAAATCTATCATTAAAAGAAAAAAATAACATAACCCTACTATAGGATGATATATGTGATTTGAAATAAATGTATGAGATTTGTACTAAAATAGAATTAATAAGAACTTAATGTCATATATGGTCTATGTATAATATTTCCTGTGCACAGCAGCATGGAATCACACAGAGCAGCTTAAGTATCATCACAGGGTCAGGGGAAAGATATACCAATCTCAGGAAATTCAAGCTGTTAGCAATATTTCAGAGGGTGAATCATTGCTTTTAGCATTGTATATTTATACAAGCTTGTAGACATGTTCTTCTGAAGACTATACATATATTTTGTTTGTTTTCTTTCTATGAAATTCTGAAGGCATTGTCAGGAAATGCAGGGCCAGGCTCTCTGTTTGATTTCATGTCACTAAATTTTACTTTGTGAAGTCTCAAGCTGAGAATGAAGTTTAAATTTGGTTTGTGAAATTGTTCAATACCGGAGAATTGCCCCTACCATTCATTCAAAGCGAGGCCCCAGGGGGCCTAGGAGTGCCAGGCAGCCCTCGACCAACTCCTTGTTTTTTTTCTCCTCCTATCTACAGTGCCACTGCCCAGGAATACCATGTCCTGAGGGGTAGAGACAGGTGCAGAGCTTATATTTATTGCAAAAGAAAACCGCAGCCTCAAGAAAGCACACATCTCAGTGCTAGTTCTGCTGTGTACTGACTGACTGTGGCAAATGGGACCATTCATTGGCTGCATGGCCTTGTAAATGGAAGAAGAGCTCAGCATGCTCTGTCTGCAGCTGGAGGGGGTTGGCTATAACAAACCCAGGCTTAGCTTTGCAGATACTTCTCTGTAAAATTCCCTGTGTGTCCAAAGCTAGAGACAAAGGAACAGGGAGCAGAAACATACCCTTGGCTGGACACTGTATAGGTTTTCACGGGTTTCTAGGTCTGTCTCTCAGGGATGCACAGGAAGAAGAGATGGCTCAGGACAGAACTAGAATCTCTGGGAAGTTGCCTATATCCTTGCCACACAGAGCTGGCTTCAGTTATGTTCCATGGTGATTAGAGCCATCAGAGGGAAGGCTCTTTCTCAGTCCGTTCTGACCTACAACTCTAACTTCCAGGATTTCTGAGTATGTTCATTGCTAAAATTTCTAGCCAGACTTCTTACATTCAAAGCCTTGCTAATGGTTACTTCTGGAAGGTGCTTGCTCTGTCTCAGGGCTTGCAGATATTTCGCAGTTGTGAGGGAGTGGTTGTGAGGGGTAAAATCACAGTGTATGCCTGGGCACCATGGCCCACTGTTTAGTGGGAGTTGGATGAGGAAGAATCTGTGGTGCCAAAGGGAGTGTCACTATTAGAAGGTGTGGCTTTGTTGGGCTAGGTGTGGCCTTGTTGAAGGAAGTGTGTCGCTCTGGGGGTGGACTTTGAGGTCTCATATGCTCAAGCCACATCCAGTGTCTCAGTCCACTTCCTGTTGTCTTATGAACAAGATGTAGCCAGCACTATGTCTGCCTGCACACTGCCATGCTTTCTACCATGATGATAATGGACTAAACCTCCGAAACTGTAAGCCACCACCTCAGTTAAATGTTTTCCTTTCTAAGAGTTGCTGTGGTCATGGTGTCTCTTCACAGCAATAGAAACCCCAACTAAGAGAGAAGCTAAACTAAGGCAGTACATGCAAGACCTCTAAGCGTCAGTCATCTACTCTGGTCCTTTTCCTGGGTTGTCATCAGAGTGTGAAGGCACTTGAGTTAGACAATACAGCCTGTCCCAGGTGGCCTGCTCACTCCCACATGAGTGATCACAGAACATATGCATGAATCTGTCTTTTGTGCTGCAGGTTGGGCCATACATAGGGTACCAAGTCTCTGGATGAGGGGAGTCATTGGTGACAGAGCAAATCAGGAGCAGGAAATGGACATCTGGATCTTTATCTGTCACAGAGCGTCAGGAGAGTGGCTAGAGCTGTGGGCAAGAACACGGAACAAAAAGTAGAGGCTATTTATAGAAATTAAGAGAGCAAGTCTATGTAGTTACTGAAAACTTTTCACTTGTGGACAGTCACAGCAAGTGTAGGCTGGGCAGATGGCTAAAGGGTTGAATGAATAAGACAGCCAACTTTTGCTGGGGGACTGGAACCCATTACTTAATGGGCTTTGAGAGTGATGGACAGCATATCTCACATACTGTCTCCCCTACTTGAGTGTGCACACCATCTATTTTACTCGGGGCTGCTCTGGGCATGAGTCACCCACTTTACAGACAAAGGTATGTGTAGGTCCCCGTGCTGATAGGTCTCATCAAGGAGATTGAGGTCCTGATGACACAGGACCCCAACACGGCTAACACCCCTTTGTCTACTCTCTTGTTGTTGTGCTGCCCAGTGCTTGCTGGTAAGGAGGCCTTAGGGAGCTCTCACACCTGCTTCTGCCTTGACTCCCTTGGCCAGGCTTCAGCCTGCACCAGAGAAGAATGGAGACTCAAGAGAGTCCTCCGCTCATAGACTCCCAGTGGCTGCAAATGTTTTGAACAGACTGCTCTTGCTGCTCATCTGGTACAGAGGCAAAGGAGCTGCAGTTGGCTGTGGCCTCCAGATGCTCTGACTAGTACCACCCTGCCTAGGGTCACCAAGAGGAGGATGGAAAGAGTAGATGCCGTGACTCCGTGGGGTTGGGGCATGCAGAGCATGTGGACTGGGACCTGCAGCCACACCATGGTGCTGCCCACAGCAACACTCACACTGGCACTGTCTCGGGATTTGAGAGGGCTGTTCTGCCATCAGCTTACCTCTTAACCCTTCCTTCCCATTAGTGATTCTGTTTACACTGCATGGCTTCATCCTCTCTGTATATGGACCTTCCCTTTCATCCAGTGAGCTGCCAATGGACTGTAGCTGATTCCTGTCTTGGCTATTAGGAGGGACAGTAACCCTGGGAGAACACATATCCCTCCATACTCTGTTGCCACTTCTTTGGACTACATTCCCACAGTGGGAATGCTGGCACATAAGGTAGTTCTATTTTTAACTTTCTGAAGCAGCTCCCTCCTGCTTTGCATGGCAGCTGCATCCTTTAGCAACAGTCTTCCGGGCTCCAAGAAACCACACCCCTCACAACACCTGCCTGTTATCTTTTAAAATAGTCACCCCACTGTGGTTTGGACCCTCATTTCCCTGTGCCCTGATGGGGAGTGATGCTGAACGTGTGTGTATGTGTATGTGTGTGTGCGCGCGTGCGTGCGTGTGCATGTACACATGTATATACAGACGTGTGCTTATAGAAGCCAGAAGCAGGCTTCAGGTATTGTTCCTTAAGCACAGTATTTCTTTTCTTTCTTTTTTTTTTTTAGGGGGAGGGGAACAATCTCTCAATAGCTCAGAATTCATAGATTAGACTAGGCTAGCCGGCCAGTGAAGTCTAGAATCCACCCATCTCAGCCTTTCCCATGTTAGGATTACAAGCGCATGTTACCATGCCTTTTTTTTTTTTAACATGACTTTGAGATCATATGCTTATAAGGCAAACACTTGACTGAGCCACCTCCCCAACCTCTTCATTTTCTTTTTTGAGCAAAGAGGTGCACAGACAAGGAGGCATGCATGGGTAATGGGACAGGTGTTTTCTGCAAGTGACTTTTTCGGTGAAGGATGACTCTGATAGGGTAGATGATAATCGATTTTAATGCCTTCTGACCAGATATGTTGAAGGGAGACTTTGGAATGAGGTCATCTACACTCCTCAGCACTGAGTCTTGAGGCTGTCTGCACAAAGCTCAGGGACACACTTCCTCCTGGAAGAGTCCTGCCAGTCAGTGAGTGAGGACAGACAGTCGACCGAGTGCATCAGCTCACGGCACCTAGACTTGCCGTCTACTCAGTATTCTACCAGAGTGGATTTCTTGCCCTAGTAAAAGTGTGAACATTTGTGAGTTGCTAACATCAGTCAAACATCACAATGCACGTGAAAAATAGAAACTAATGTGTTTATAGCATGGTGGTGGAGACACCAGGGCTGTGCACCTCGGTGACCTTAGTACTTTGACCTGAGATTGAGATTCAGTTTTTTTTTGCCTGTGAGACAGGCATGGAAAGGGGCAAGGATGCCACAGTGTTGCTCCTTCTTCAGCGATGGGAAACTGGATATGTAGTAACCTCCTTGTCTCTCTGAGATCCACCTACTGTCTCTGTCACCCCTCACTCCAGGTGTGGTGGTCCCAGGGTCAATTGATGAATGCATCATTGTGCTTGGCAATCCTCACCATAAATGTGGACCACTAATGAGTGTTTAGAAAAGGTGGTGGCTCCTGGGAGGGAAGGCCAGGGCATCTGGGATGTGTAAAGTTCAGTTTGCTACTTTAAAGCTGCGAATCATGAAGCCTGGAAACGTGAGGGGCAGTGGTAGTGGGATTGGGAGGAAAGGGGGCATTTTCTTTGCAGCAGGACATGTGTGGGACTCCTGGACCTTTTCTCCCATTCCTCCTGTGCTCTCCCCAGGAGAACTGCTTTTTGAGGAACACATTCTTCTCCATTTTTACCTTAATTGTGCCAGAGACACCATCTCCTGCCCACTTGTCAGCCATGGCTCTCTGCTGCCTGTTGACCCCACATGCACTCTGGGAGGACAAGCCACTCTGCTTTCCCAGCCTATGCTGCATGGAGAAGGGGTGTGTGGTCCACAGATGTATTCCTTGTCCTGTGTGCCAATCATGACTTCTTGGATTTCTGAAGAGAATAATAAATCCAGCAGCATTTCTGTTTTCTCTTTCTTTGTTTTACTGATGGTTGTTGAGCTGGTCTGAGCTCCAGGGACTCTCAGCCATGTTAAGGATGGGAAGTTTCATTGTGTGTAGAGTCAGTATCTTGGCCTGGAAGACAAGGCTCATTAAGCATTTGTTTTGTCCTCAGCCTCCTCATCTGTAAAATAGGGGCGACGCACCCTCACAATGAGAATGGGGCAGGCTAAGGAACGTCCCACACAGCATCTCAGATATAGAAATGACCAAACAACAGTTGTCTGGGAACAGAACTTGGAGGTTGTGAGCACAGAATCCAAAGCCACGGCTTCCAGTACCTGCAGCTCCTGGCTGAACATGTTGGGGAATCCCAACATTTCTTTTGCCAAGAGAAAGCTGAAAGACAATCTTGGTGTGCAGTCCTCAGATAAACCCGGTACTTCTTTTGCAGAGCCCAGAAAGTAATGAGTTTGAATGTTTCCTGCTGCAGCCATCTGGTTGCCCTGGCACCCAGTATTAGGAAGGCAGTTGGGGAAGGCATTCCCTGCCGTCTATCCTGGGTT
This sequence comes from Peromyscus attwateri, assembly GCA_902168425.1. Lineage (NCBI taxonomy): Eukaryota > Metazoa > Chordata > Mammalia > Rodentia > Cricetidae > Peromyscus > Peromyscus attwateri. Next base: position 14,048 of record CABHPP010055192.1, read on the forward strand.
CATGATGCAGGCCTGTGACACAGCACAGGTCTTATGGATGGTTATAGACAGCAAGTATCAATGATGTAGATGTGGAAAGCATTTTAAAGAAAGGCTCATGGGTTTGTACCCTTCACAGATGAAACACAGCCAGGGAAATCATAAAGCACCTTCCCTATGTTGGTACCTTGAAGTTATTGGATTCACTCAGCTCTCCATGATTCAACTTCCACAGGCCAAGGAGGAGAATTCAACTGCAATTCAAAAGGGCATTCATACTTTGTCCAAGAGTCGTGGCTCACATTTCTACCACAGCTTAGTGTTCTGCTTCTGGAAAAGGCTCCCTTTAGGATCATTAAGGAGCTGAGCTAGGTTCCAGAGACTGGGGAGGTCACAGCCATGACTTTGTCAACAACCAGGAGGTAGCCCCTGCCATGGGCCTGAGCACAGACAGACTGGTACCAGATGCTTCCTTTCTCCTGGTCCCATGCAATTATTGGCTGAAACTGTCCACTGGCTGCTAGTAAAAACCTAAGCCTTCTTCAGAGCCCAAAGCCTGCCATAGGTCAGTGGCTCCATGCTAGATCACAGCAGAGTTGGCACAGGAAGCTGAGCTTGACTGTAGAAGCTGTGACATGGACTGTGTGTTTAGAAAAAAAGGAACTCTGAATCCCAAAGATGTGTACCAGCTGCACAGTAGGCCACTTTCCTAAATGTCATCCATTATCATTTAAAGCATCCTTCAAAATGACTACACTGGACTTGGAAACTGAAGGAATTTGTAGCTAAATATGTGAGTACTACATAGTGACACACTTTCCGAGTCTAAATTAAGTCAAAGGGCAGAAATGCAATCTTTGTGAGAGCTTATGTTGGCCACTCTCTAGCTGGCAACATCCTTTAGGTAGTTATCTTTCCTTGAAATGACACCAACATCTACAGCAAGTTCACATGTATGAGGGTCTCTACTTCATGGTAGCCTTTACTTCTTTGACTAGGAGTATATGATGGGGCTTCTTTAGAGACCCCCTCAAGCACCTTGTAACAGATCCGGTGATCACCTCCTACTCCCAAGGGACCCATAAACACTGCCCTGCAGAGTCTCTGGTGTTCTCCCAATCCCTATAGAGTCTCAAACACCCTGCCTATCTGACTGAGAGCTCAGAGTCAAGTTCCCAGGTGACGTGCCCTCCCGGGTAGAGTGTTACTTTTGCGTGGAGTCAACAACCTGTGGAACCTGGGCTGCATCGAGCCAGCCACAGAGTCTCCTTTCCCGTGGCTTTCATGAGGTAACCAGGGATGCACATGGCTGGTGGTGTCTTCTACCTCTACAGGAGTCCCAGTTCGTGGGGAGAAGAATAAAATATATGACTACATGGACTATTTCTTCCTTTTTCTTGTGGATTATTAGGTCATCTCAAATGCATCTTTCTTTTTTTATATCAAGTTTTGGTGAAGGCCAAAGGATCTTCGCACTCTGGTGAGATGTGAGAATTTTAGTTTTCACTCGGGCAGATTGAGTTTCACCAATGGGCTGAAAAGGAGAATGCCAACTGGGAGATCACATTCCTTCTGTTGAAGTAGTTTAACTGAATAGCAATTGAGAACAAACAGTCTTGCTGTCCTTACCATTTTTATTCTGGTAAACATGTTTCTCTTTGGTAAATATATTTATGTATATTTTCCTACTTAGTATGTATATAGCTCATTTCTCGAAAATGCATATGATCGTTTTTCATATCAAGTCAAATCTGGCAGCATTCTCCAAGAGTTTGTTTTAGTGGTTAGAATTTCATGATGACTTCACCCCATCTTTCTCGCTCCTTCCTTTTTTCTTCTTCCTCCTCCTCCTGTTCCTCCCCCTCCTGCCTTCGCCTCCTCTTTTGGGGAGATCTCTTCATAGATTTCATTCAGTCTCAAAAACACCATTTCTCTTATTTTCCCTAACCAGCAGTTTCTTTCAGATTTGATGGTAAAGATTTGTAAGGTTCTAAATTGAATTGGACGAGCCCAGGGACGCCTACATTGCCAGCTATTGAGAACAGGGCTCTGCAGGGAGATTTTTTTCCAAGGTTGGCAGACAGATAGAGACCCACAGATTCAGTTAACATAATCACATACCTTGAAATCATTATACAGGCTGGCTTGGGGGTCACTGAATCTTCTAATATATTTAAATAACTGCACAAACTTTTCTGTCTGAGCTATTTCAGAGTTCAGAAAAAGGCATTGGCTCTGAAGGATCGTTAGAACCACACTGTGAACTGTGAACCTAAAGGTGCCTCCATTAAGCTTTGTCTGCAGCAATTTCAACTGAACATGACTTTTGTGTTCCCAAGTGTAAAGAAAGGAACAGCAGACAATGATTCACGTTAACCTAAAACTTACATGGTAGCTCTTTTTGTTTCTTCTGTGGATGCTTATGGGGTGACTTGAATTTTCTGGACCACAGACTGTATTATTCCTAAAGCCCCCTTGCCACAGGAGCAGCCAGGACACATGATAAGCACCAAATGTATCCAGGAACAGTGAATACTCCATCTATATCCCATGGGAGAAAATGTTTATCATGGAAGATTCTGGGAGAAAAGCATTAATGAGTATCAGTTATTAATACAGAAACATGGGAAGATGGTATGCACGACCTTCAAGCTTTCCAAAATAGCTTAGAAATTATCATCCTTAAAGAAAACAGTAATAGAAATATCTCACCTGTGCCCATGGCCCTGCAGTGTCTGTGACCTCTCCATAGTCCCTCTACTTGATTCTGGAACACACTTGAAATGTGTACCTTTGTCCTGAACACTCATTAACATCCACTTACATGATTTCCAGAGCCAATGTCACACTCTTAGCATCCAGGCTCTGTGTTTTTGCCTAAATACTGTGTCTTATAAAAATAAATTTATTTCCTCTGAACACATTTGAGTAGAGTGTGTTCCCAAGTAGATTCTCAACAGGTCACTGTTACTCTTCTTGCCCTTTCTAGAGATAGGATCATGGCACAGTGTGACAACACATTGTGTTCCTGGACTTCCTGTGGAAGACTAGAGGTGGGCCCATGCATCTACGATGGGTCTCCCATGGTGCAAGCACTGTGGATATCAACTCAGTCCAGGTAAGGTATAGCAGATGCTACTATTTCTGTTCTGAGACTGAATTTAAGATGATGCCAGAAGGAGGCATCATCTTAGGATGAGAAAAGAGTCAATGATGGAAGAGTTCAAGATTGATAGACCAGAGGGAGTTGGCATATATTTAAATAGAGCGTGCCCTGAGTCCTACCTTGCCCAACTGAGCCACCTTTAGTGTGAATGACTGTGGCAGGGTGCAAGCTTTCACAATTTCATACCTTCATTCTAGAAAAACAAATTGATTTAAGAATATGTATATTTTTGGAAACTTTCCCATAAATAAAGATGCATTTGTATTTAGTTGGAGGCAGGGAAAGGTAGAGAAGCAGGAGACCACAGAGAGCAGTTCACATCATCCTGGGTACACTCGTGTTCGTGAAAGGAGGGGGAGGCAGGAGGCAGTTAGGTTCCTGGTGCTTAGATACAGCTTTAAACATCATCGCTCTATGGACAGGGGGTTGGTGTAAGGAAAGAGAGGTTCCCTGGTCACGTTTGTAAGAATCTCTTTTGAGAAAATAACGGGGGGCTCTGAGCAATGATAGTGGGGCATTCAGAGTTGAGCAGGAGGGGTTCATTTTTAGGGGCTCTTGAAGAGGAGGCAGGATTGGAGTCCTAGACTTGTATCTCTCATGAAGGTCTTTTCCACTGACCAATACTGACCCCCTAAAGCTCCCCTAGAGGATATAGCTGACCCTAGGCAGGTCAGATAGGTTGTGGCCTAAGACCTCTCCCAACCCACCTGACCTCAGGGGACATAGCTATATTCTAGAGCCTTCCTTCATTGGCCATGAAAGAAAAATAGCACCATAGGCTATTCTTTCCTGTCCCCTTTCTCTGCAGGGCAGCATTTTTTTCTGGCTTAAGACACAGCCTTGAAAAGGCCACTCAGAAAATGTCAAGGCCAAAAGAGGGAGCAGCACAGCACCAGGTCTTTTTGGCAACGTGTGAGGAGAAACAATTATTTTTGTGTGATTGTTTGGATGTGGTAGGGTGGACTAACAATCTGAGCTTTAGAAGAGTCTGAAGTAGTAAGAATAGAGGATGAGAATTCCTGCTTTCTACTGATTGAGTAAAACTTAAAGAGGGTTTAAAAACACCATCAACCACCAGCCTCCAAATAAAACAAACCAGCTCTTTGTTTTTATGTTTCTGCCTTAATTTTTAGCGATGTGCTAATGTATATATATTATACATTATATATACATAGATATATGCATATATAGATATGTATATAATGTATAATATATATACATTTACGTATATATAATGTATAATGTATATACCCAGGAATGTGCCAATATTGTGAAACACCTGCACTGAATTACTCTCTTCTGGGTTCTCACAATGCTCATACTCACACCATCCACTGACCACATCACGGCATCAGAGCTAGCTATTTTTAAAGAGCTGGCGGTGTAGTCTTTACCTGTTTTGGGTCAGTCAATGCTGGAAGTAAACCACGAAGATATAATGTGTGTTGACATGCTTGAATACTTGAGAAATATGGTGGCAGGCTGGCCTGTATGTGTGTGCTTAGGGACATTAGTGAACATCGGAGAGTGCTTGCCGTTTGAAAATGCTGTTAACATCCAAAGCAATATGTTTTAGTAACAGCAGATCATGGCACATCAAAGTCAACTCAGCATTCTATTTCATGGGCCTACCTGACATTAAAGTTAGAATTTTGTCTTTAGTGTTGCTTTAAAAAAATAAAACTTGATGCTATGTGATATTTTGACTGTGTTCTGACAAATAAAGCTTGCTTGGAGTCAGAGGGCAGAGCTAGCCACTAGCTGACCATAGAGGTTTGGAGGACTGTAGAAAGAGGAGATAGGAAGTGGTAAGGCAGGGCTGAGAGAGGATCTCGAACCTTTTGGTTGGAGGAACCAGAGAGGTAGGAAGCAGCTGTGGCTGCTCCCTGCTTCTCTGAACTTTCTGGTTCTTACCCCAATATTTGACTCCTGATTTCTTATTGATAAGATTAATTAGAATAACGCTTCAACCTAATTAAATATTAAAGGCAATTTTATGCTCTCCTGGAACTTGGGAAAGTACTGTCATTAACATTTGCAGCTGTAATTCTGAGGAAATGTCAAAACTCCCAAGGGGACGCCGTGGTGGCACCACTACCAGAGGTTGTGCCTCATGGCATGCATGTCTCCTGGACATCTGCTGAGACTAACTGAATTTTACATTTTTAAAAAGTTGACTAAGCCATCCTGTGTATGACTTGTGGGCACATTTCCCTATGGCCCACAGGCGCATGTGCTTCCTTATGTGTTGATAATAGTTGGAGGGAACATTCCCGCTGCCAACGGGCCCAGCCAATCAGGAGCATCCAAGACCTCTGTATGAGAGTGTGGACATCTGTCTCCTAAGACTCTGACCTACTAACCTGCATTTGAGAAGTGAAGTAATAATGGAGCAGGCCATACTCTGCTGCTGACGATCTCAACTCACCTTCGTCCCCGTGCACTGTGGGGAGCTCTTTCCACTGGCTGCATGAGGAATTTTAAAAAACTAGTTTGGCGTAGAACAAACCTTTGATCAACAGACAGCCATAAGCTCATAACTTTGACTTGTGAAGTTTGGAACTTCACTATTTGGAACTTCCACTATTTGGAAAAGTGGATGCTCAGGTGGTGTGGATATTAATGTTGGGTTTTGTTTTTAATGATTGTATATATTAGTTTTGACCATTCTTACTCAAAAACAAGAAGCAACTCATAGACATGCTAGCATCTCTTTGGAAGACCACATCTCAGAAGACACAAAGCAAGAGTAGAGGGACCGTCAGGAAAAGGCCAGGCTGCCTGGCACAAGCCAGGCCATGAGACTTGGCTCCCGGCCAGGGTAGGAGGCGGCTCAGGTCCATGATACTGTGCTTCCTGTGGCTCACAGTGAGTCTCGGCACAAGAAGGAAGTGCATCCCTGAGTTTCCGTGGAAGACTAAAGTACTGTGAGGACAAGGACAGCACAGCAGCGTCACTGTAAGCATGGCAGCCAGCTGCCCCATCTTCCAGTCAGATGTCCCAGCCTGTATGGGAGGGATCTCGTTATATAATATTCAGAGCAACCGTATCTGGAAGAAAGACAAGAAATGCAGTATGCAGGTAGACTCCACAGCAGGGAGGTTGGGGATGGGGAGAGGGGCCAGTTGAGCACCACAGGCTACCCTCCCAAGCAAGTACCCTGGCATAAGTACTCTTGAGGGCTGAGTCCTGAGGAGGCCTCAGCCTGCTTTGATTTTTCCTCTCCAGGTTTCTTGGTATCTTGGTCTCTTTTTCTGTTGCTGTGATAAAACACTGTGGCAGAAGCAATGTGGGGAAGAAAAGGTTGGTTTTCGCTCACAGCTCCATGTCACAGTCCATCAAAGAAAGTATCAGGAGCTGGAGGGATCAGGTCATGCCCAGTTCATAGTCAGGAGCAGAGAGCCATGAATGAGCAATGAATGCATGCTCAGCTCATTTTCTCTACTTTATAGTCTAGGATCTCCTGTCTGGGGAATAGTTCTGCCCACAATTAAAATAGATCTTCCCATATCAATTAATGTAAATCAAGATCATCTTCCACAAGTATGCCCAGAAGCCTTCTCTTGGATGATCCTGGATTTTTGTCTGGTTGATGATTAACACTCACCATCAATACTTGTAATCTTGAGACAGCTTTGTGCTTACTTTTAATTATGTAAGAAATAGGAAATATGTTCATATCAAAAAATAATAAAAGGCAATGATACAAACCACACGAAGAGACTTAGAATCCGTCACCTGTGCCCTAATGTCTGAGAGGCGGTGTCAGTAACCACTGCTGAGAGCAGCAAGTGGGTCTCAGATACGGGAAGAACAAGCTGAGTCAGCTTGGGGCACCTAGACGCAACACTCAGAGCTCTGGAGGTGGAACCCTAGCAGATTCAGCCCCTGGTAAGGGCTGTGTCCTGTCTGCCTTGGTGTTGGCATCGCTTAGAGTTCCTTTATGTAAGAGGCTGTGGGTCTCAGGATACTGATCTCACCTGGGAGCCTAACTCAGTCCCTCCTATTATCCTGTCACTGCCCTGAGGACTTGTCTATACACAACTCACCCTGAGGTCAGGGCTTCAACATACAAACTTAGTGGTCCAGACATTTCATCCACAAAAGTGACTCTTGTGGGAACGCATGCTCCCAGCATCTCCCTGTAGACTGCTTCCCTTAGTTACAGCTGTTTCCTTTGATCTCTAGCTTTTTCTTTATTGGGGATATGTTCTGAATTTCATGCATTTTCAAAAACAACTTTGTGTGTGTGGGGTCTTATATGTACATGAATAAGGTAGGAGCACAGTCTTGATTGTTGTACCTTAGGCAGCATCCACATTGTTCTTTGAAACAGGTTCTCACGTCGGGCAGAAGCTTGCCAGTTCAGCCACACTGCTGGCCAGTGAGCCCTGTGGATCTGCCTACCTCTGCCTCCCCAGTGCTGGGGTTATAAGTGTGTTACTGCCACACCAAGCATTTCTTTATGGGAGTTCTGGAGACAAACTCAGGTCCCCAAGCTTGTAAGGCAAACGCTTTGCCAGTTGAGCTGTTTCTGCAACTAAGGACATTTTTTTTAAAGTTGTATTTTGATTCAGGGCCTCTCTGTATAACCCTGGCTGCCCTGGAAGTTGTTATGTAGACTAGGCTGGCCTTGAACTTGCAGAGCTCCTCATCTCTCTGCCTCCTGGATGCTGGGATTAAAGGTGTGTGCTACCATGCCTGGCAAGGAGAACTTTTATAAGACTCATCCCCTCAACTTGTCAATCAAACGGAAGCATCCTTTTTTACTTTTTCACCCTGTGTCTGGAGTAAACCCAGCAGGTCCTTTAACAACCCACTTCAGTTGCCTGGCAAATACTCAGTTTGGGAATTTTGTGTCACAAGTGAGATTGTTGTTAACTTGAGAGTATCCATGACAGAGCTGTAGAGCGTACTGGCCAATGGTCCTTTGAATGGTCTAGTAGAAGATGCCTTGGCCACCACCAGTGGAGAGATGGGGGCAGGGGTCTCTTCAAGGGGCAATGGCTTCCACATCACCTGCTAATGGCTAAACCATCAGCCTCGGTGTGGAAAGCTCCTATGGTATCTTAACAGAGGTAAATTACAAATATAGAATGTTTTTCACAATTAACTTTTAAATTATGTAGATTCTTTTTTTTAAACTTCCATTTTCTTGGTGATGGTTTTTAATTGCAGAGTCTCACCTCCTTTGTACTAACAAAAAACTCAACCTCCTGAACCACACCCTCGAGCTCACAATGGGTGAAAGGGGAAGGCTCTTTGTTGACTGTGGATCCCAGTAGTTTGAGGGTGTTCACCTGCCTTGTAGAAAAGAGGGCAGGGTGGAGTGTCAGTAGTCAATACTAACTGCTGTATCTCCTTGGCAATGTGTACTTGGGTAGCAGGGATGTGCACACCTCTCTGAAGGATACCATGATTAAATCCATCTTTCTTAAAACCAGGAACCTGTGCTTAGTTGTTCACTAAATCATGCTGAGTGTTGATAGAAGAAATCATCATGAGAAATGCATATTCATGCATTAATGAAAAGTACCCTTTCCTTTTAAAAAACATTTAGCATTGTGCCTAATAGATTATTATATTCTGAGAAAAATTAAGTCCAACTTTATCTAGAATAGATTATTTTACCTAAAGTATGAGCTTAAGTAGGAATTAGAAAGGGCTAGATCCCCAAATTTTAACCAATGAGTCGTATAATTAGAAGTCAAATTTTATTTCAGCATCAATTTCTAGTTCAGCCAGCATCACAAATATTAGAAATTAATGTCAACTATACTAATGTACAGGAGGCAATTTAGAGCAATCTGAAAATAGGATTATAGACAAAGAGAAGTTTGTTTGATTAACCTTCAATATGATTTTTAGGATCAGAGACTCTTCCGATGAAATGATTATTCCCCATTCACTGAAAGTCTTCTTCCCTGACGACGTTAGCACCTTCATCTGTGAGACATTCATATGTTTCCGGTACAGTTCTTGCTGGCATCATTCACAGATTTACAAGTACAGGTGCTTCTTCCAGGGAGAGCAGTGGAGTGTTTGGTTCAGTTTTATATGAAGGAAGGTCAGGCTGTGTTTTCCAGGGCATGTAAGCAAAAACATTCAGCCCCAAAACCAGTTTCAGAAATTAATGAGCATCTATGGGAACATACACCTGAACAAGCAAGTGAGGCCAGCTGACCCGCAGCTGTCAAAGCGGACCTGGCTTGGGGAACCAGAATTGGCTTCCACCAACTAGGTAAACGTGGCTAACAGTGCGTCTGCCGCGTTCCTACCTGGGCTTTGGAGAACCTGTTTTATTTTGCTGGTTGTGTAATAACGGACTCTAATAGGAGCATCAAGATGCTTCAGAAAATGAAAGAACGCATGTCTTGGCTTGAGACCTTCTGTTACCGTTGTTTTCTTCCCACCCTGCTGGGATCTGCATGTAAGCATGGTGGGCACCATTTTCTTCCCACCTTGCTGGGATCTGCGTGTAAGCATGGTGGGCACCATTTTGTTCCCACCCTGCTGGGATCTGCGTGTAAGCATGGTGGGCACCATTTTCTTCCCACCCTGCTGGGATCTGCGTGTAAGCATGGTGGGCACCATTTTGTTCCCACCCTGCTGGGATCCGCATGTAAGTGCGGGTGTGTGTGTGTGTGTGTGTGTGTGTGTGTGTGTGTGTGTG
>CABHPP010055196.1:0-15551 GCA_902168425.1 Peromyscus attwateri
GCCTTTTTTTTCTATTCAACTTGAACCCCAATCAAGAAATTCTTCTTCTTTGAAGACTTTAATGAATTCATCTCCTCCCTCTCCCCTGGCAGATGCTGAGCACAAAAGGACGTGACCCAGAAGCAGCTGGTCATAGAGCAGGGCTCAGTAACAGAGAAAGCCCTGACAAGCTGTTTTCAGGTTGAGTGGGAAGCAATGAATTTGAAAGCCATGTTAAAGACATGTTAGGATCTAAGTTTAGCCTCAATTGAAAACTGATTTTAAAACCTACAAACAAGACTAATAACTCTAATGTGACAAAATGATAGTCACACAAAAGACAAATAGGATTGATCAAGAGGGGCAGATGAATGTGGACGTGAAAATTTTAATACACATCTAAAAAATTCCTTTGATAATCTGTTCACCAAAGGGTGGTTCTATGTCCTCTCTCCAAGTCCAGGCTGTCCTCAGTGACGAGTTGACCAATATATTGTAAGAATGCCACTGTGTGATTTTCCCTAGAGTAAGACCCAGAAAGTTCCAGAGGGCCCTGCACTCAAGTGAGCCAGTGAGCCTTTTCTTAGTTTTATGCTCTGCTCTTGCAACCTCCAGATACTTGTTGCAGAATATTTCTTTACACTATGTGAAAATGTGTCACTGTGATTGGTTTAATAAAGAGCTAAATGGCCAATAGCTAGGCAGAAGAGAATAGCCAGGATTTCCAGGGAGAGAGAGAATTCTGGAAGAAGAGAGGCAGAGACACCAGCAAGATGCAGGGCAAGTCAGACATACAGAATTGGAAGACAGATAAAAGCCACATGACAGAGCATAGATTAATAGAAACAGGTTTACTTGAGTTATAAGAGCTAATTAGGAAAAAACCTAAGCTAAGGCCAAACTTTCACAATGAATAATAAGGCTCTGTATCATTATTTGCAGGCTGGCAGTCTTGACGAAAAAAGTACTACTAAAGATCCATGAAAATTTTTTATGGAGAAACTGGAGTTTTCGTTTCACATTGGGCAAATTATGACATTGGTCCTGCTTCTGAGGCAGATCATACAAATCTACGCATCTTCTGTGTTCCGTCGAAGACATCACATAAACCCTCTGAATGACTGTGAATCCACCATGCTGTGAGAAAAGTCTACTATCCCACCTAAAGAGAACTTTGCAGAGTGCTGAGATTTCAAGCTTGGAAAAAGACATGCTCAGCCAGCCTTCAGCTGCTCAGGCCCTCCTGGTCCCCTGGCAGCCTGTGTCTCACTACAGACATAGGACAGACCCAGAGCCACGGCACCCAAGTGAACCTATCCAAAACCACACCAGAAACTGTGAATGAAGCTAAAAGACCGGCGGTGCTACCCCTGCAAATGTTAAGCTGAATTCTTATAAAATAAGTTTAGTAGGAATGATGATTTGTGAAAGGCTAGATATTATTACCTAAAGCATGAGTTCATTTTTTCAGCTTTTTATTGAATTTTTAGTTGTTATACCAAAAGAATTGGTTTCACATTTTCATACATATGTGTGATTGGACTTTCTTAGATTTACCCTCGGGTATTCTGCGTGTAAGCCTGTCCCTCCTTCCTTGTTCTCCCCTCCCCCACTCGCTGCAATAAGTCCCTTCTGTTTCCTGCCCTCTGTGCTTGTGTGTGTGTGTGTGTGTGTGTGTGTGTGTGTGTGTGTGTGCATGTGTAGTTGAATATACATTTTGAATATGATGCTACAACATGCCATCTTCTGTCTTTCTCGTCCATTTCCCTCTCTTATCCCGCCCACCTCTCTTTTGTACTTCCTCTTCCTTCCTCACAATCTACTTTCAGGTTCTGTATCCATGAATATTTATATTGACTTACACATATATATTAATTTAGATTTTTGCATATGAAAGGAAACATACAATACCTGTGCTCCTTACTCTGGCTAATTTTGCTCAACGTGATGATTTCCCGTGTCATCCGTTTTCCAGCAAATGACATGATTTCGTTCTTCTGTGTTGCTGAATAAAACTCCATTGTGTATAGCCCACATTCTTGGTCCATCCCTCCATGATGTAGTCACATAGTGATTCTGCTGTCTGGCTGTTGTAAACAGTGCCCCCAACAAGCACAGCTTTTCAGAGATCTCTGTTGTTCGCTGACTTAGGTTTCCTTGGGCATATCCTCAGGAATTTCCAAGACTGGATCAAACGGTAGCCACCTATTCCATTTTTGAGGAGGCTTCCGTGCCAGTGTCCACAGTGGCTACACCAATTCACATTTCCACCAGCAATGCCGTGAGTTTTCTCTTCCCCACATACTCACTAGTATTTGTTACCATTTTTTGTTTCCTTTAGGGAGTGGGCGTGGAGAGGGTTTTGAGACACGGTTTCACATAGTGTAAGTTGGCCTCAGTGAACTCCTGATCATGGCGGGTCTGCACCTCCCCAAGGGCTGGGATGACAGATGTCTGCCACCATGTCAAATCCTTGTTTATTTGCTTGGTGCTAGCTAAGGTTGGGGTACAATCTCAATATAGCTCGAACTTGCACTTCCCTGGTGCCTACAGAAGTTGAACTTTTTTTTTCATTTATTTATTGGTGATTTGTGTTTCTTCATTTGAGAACTATTTCATCTTTTGCTCATCATCCTTTGAATGGTTTGAGAGTCTGGTGTTTAATGTGTAGAGCTGTTTACAGGGTCTATACACCAACCTTACAGATGTGTTACATTTCTGTGCTGGTGACTGCATTCCTTGTTATGTAGTAGTTTTTTAATTTCATGTAACTCCATCAATTTGTCACTGATCTTATTTTCAGAAAGTCCTATGCCCATATGTTCACATGTAACTTACGTCTTCCTCTATCATTTTGTACCAGGTCTTACATTAAGGCCTTTGATCCATTTTGAATTGTTTTTTTTAAAAGGATAAAAGATAGGGAATAGTTTTACTCTTCAGCAGGGGTAGCTAGTTATCCCAATAACATTTGTTGAAGAGCCTGTGTTTCCTCCGGGGTATGTTTTTTGTTTCAGTTTGTTTTTTATTTCTTGTTTTTCCTTCTTTGTCAAAACTTAGTTTGCTGTTGCTGTGCCGCTTGTCTCTGAGTCCACTGCTCTACTGCACCGGCCTCTGCGTTTTTGTGCCAGCACCAGGCTGATTTTATTAATACAACTCTGTACTGTAATTGGAAAGCGGGTAACTGTGATGCCGTCAGCATGGTTCTTTTTTGCATAACTGGGTCTTTTGTACTTCCATGTGAATTTTATAGTTTTTTTTATAATTCTATGAAGAATGGAATTAATGTTTGGATGGAAACTGAATTGAATATGTAGATCACTTTTGTATGATACCTGTTTTTGCAAAAGTAATTCTGCCGATCCACAAGCATGGGAAGTCTTCTAGTGTCTCAGTTTCTTTCTTTGGTGTTCTGCAGTCTTCACTGTGAGGTCTTCCATCTCCTTGGTTAGATTTATCCCTGGGTGTCTGTGGGGTGTTTTGCTTTGGTTTTTGTTTTATATCTGCTAATGATTTGCTTGTTTCATTTGTTTACTTGAAGCTATTGTGAAATTTTTTTTTCATGGCAAGTTCATTTTTGATGTGGGTCATCTATGTCCCCGGTCAGTGCTGTAAGTGGGGTGGGTGACAGACAGCAGGTAGAATTTTTTTTAATATAGTCAGCTAGTCTGTATTTTTTAATTGGCACATTGATATCATTTACATTTAGGATTATATTGAAACACATTTGTTAACTCCTGTAATTTTGTTGTTTTTCTGGTTTATTAAATTATTGTTTATTCTTTTTTTTCTCTATTGGTATTCACAGATATGCAGGTATTCTGTGGTGTATCTTTCTTAGTTCTCCTCATGAAATCACTCTTCCCTGTGTTCTCATAAATCTAGAGAGTCTTTCTTCCTTCTCTGTGTGTAGGATCCCTTTAAGCGCCCTCCATACCGGGTTGATGGCCATGAATTCCTCAAGTTTGTCCTTTTCTTAAAATGTCTTTAGTTCTGCTGATTTTGAGAGGTACTTTGGGGATAAGCAATCTTGGTTGGCAGCTATTCACTTTCGGGGCTTGAAATATATCATTCCATGCATTCCTGGCTGTGAGGGGTTCTCTTGAGAGTTCTGATGTTGTTCTGACATATTTCTTTTTAAATGAGTTGCCATTTTTCTCTTATAAATTTTACTAATATTTCTTTGTTTTGTACGCTGGGGATATTGGCTGCAATGTGTCATGAAGAAGTTCTCTGGTCATGTCTGTTTGGGGACTATAAATGCCTCTTGTGGTTGCATATACATTTTCTTTTACTAGATTTTGGAAATTTTCTGCTATAATTTTATTGACTAGGTTTTCTATGCCTTTTGTATTTAATCTCAATTCCTTCTTATTTGCAGTTCCTTATTTGTATGTAGGTACACGAATGCCACAGCATGCATGTGGGGGTCAGAGGATCATTTACAAGAGTTAGTTTTCTCCTTCTACCTTGCAAATCTACTCCTGCAAATCAAATTCAGATCATCAGGCTTGGCAGCAAAGGCCCTTGCCTGCTGAGCCATCCTCCCCGTCAGCACAAAGCCCTTTCTTCCACCACATGGAATATGTCTCAGTCACATCTCAGAGATCTTGCAATTCTGGGTTACTTATTATTTTTCTTTATTGATGTTAAGTAAAGTCTTTTCTCAACATGGTCCTTCACCCCGAGAGTCTTTTTTCTGCGTGGTTAATTCTTCTGGTGTACTTCCCTCCATGTTTTTATTTGATTTATTAAATTCTTAATTTCCAGCACTTCGGTTTGGGCTTCCCTTTATAGTCTTCATTTCCTTGCTAACTTGAAAAGTTCATGGCTGCCAAATATCTAATCCATGGTGCTGACTCCTTCATCCATGTTACATTTCATCTGTGTAGCTGACTCTCACCCGTGCTACTGACTCCCTCACCCATGTTGCCGACTCTTTATCCATATTATTAACTTTCTCACCCATGTTGCTTATTTAAGCATGCATGTTGCTGACTCATCCATGTTGCTGATTTTATCATCCACATCGCTGACTCTCTCATCCCTGTTGTTGACTCTCTCATCAATGCCGCTGACTCTCTCAGCCATGTTGCTGACTGTCTGATCCCTATCGCTGACTCTCCCACTCATGTTGCTGACTCTCCCACCCATGTTGCTGACTCTCCCACTCATGTTGCTGACTCTCCCACCCGTTTCTGACTCTCCCACCCATGCTGCTGACTCTCCCACCCATGTTGCTGACTCTCCCACCCATGCTGCTGACTCTCCCACCCATGCTGCTGACTCTCCCACCCATGTTTCTGACTCTCCCACCCATGTTGCTGACTCTCCCATCCATGTTGCTGAGTCTCGCATGTGTCTTGCTGAGCTTCTCATCCACTTTGCTGAAATTTTCATCCATGTTTCTGCTTTCTTCTACCGTACATTCTACCCATCCAGTTTTCTGACTTTCTTGTCCACAGTCCCAACTTTTTCCTTCAGGTCCTGAGTTTACTTATTTATTTTTTATTTAAGCCATTTGCTTGTTTGTATCTTGTTTGAAGTCACTGCTAGTTTTTATAAGTAAGTTTTGATTCTTTCTCATTTATCCATGTTCATATCTTTTAATTCAGTAATTAAGAAAGTGGGGGGGGCTGTTGCCTTGCCTTTTTTGTTGTTGTTGTTTCTTGAATTTCTGTGTTGAATTTGTGCATCTGTGGGTGGAGATATCTCTTCCAGTTTCATTTGGAGATTTTTATTGGGGTTCATTTCTCAGTGCCACTTAGAAAGGAAAAAATAAACTTTAATTTTTTATGTGTACGGGTGTTTTGCCAGGATATATGTCTATGCACCACACATGTACCTGGTGCCCTTGAAGGGCTGAACGTGGTACCCTCGAAAGGTGAAAGAGGACATCCAATCTCCTGAAACTGGAGTTACTGTGAACCACCTTATGGGTGCTGGGAACAGTAGCAAGCACTCTTAACTACTGAGCCATCTCTCTAGGCCCCAAAAGGAACCTCGTGTAAGGGACTTCTGCTTCTCCTCTCCTACTGTGGAATCGCATGGTTGTGTTTTCTGGTCTGTGTTGTCTGGTTGTCCTTCTCTATCCCTGCCCTGTGACTCCCTTTGTGACTCTTCATGGCTCCCACTCTGTCTGGCTTCTATTCTTTCTTATGCTCTCTCCCCTCTCTTCACTGTGTTACACGGAGGTAGATATTAATCCACCATTTTATGAGGAAGTACTAAGTATGAGTTCAATAAAGAAGACAGGAGTAGGCAAGGATGGATAGAAAGCCTTTACTTGGAGCATTTCCTTTTCTCTATTAAAAGACAAAGGGATAATTTAAGAGAGCTGCCAGGCCTGGCATCCAAGAAACAAGCAGGATGAGTCACTTTCCAGGGTAGAGCCTCGAGCTGGAACCAATGAAGCAGTGTTATGTCAACTCAAAGAGCTAAACAGAAGTAAAAAGAGTGATGAAAATCCTTACCTATTTACCTAAGTCTCCTCCATCTACTTGTCTTTTAAATGTTTATGCTGCTGAAGCCTACAGCAAGTCTAACCTGTGACAGAGTTTGCAGGGTTAGGGAATCATGGCCGCTTCTCAGGAGGGGTTCCTCACAGGCCAGACTTCCCACCTTCACGAGATGGATTGGGAGTAATGTTAGGGAGCTTGGGCAAATGTAGTAACTTTGTAAAGTTAACATCTGCTTCGGGCTGGCTATGACTAACCTCTACTGTGTGTGTTAGGGCATCATCCCACAGAATGCTCACCACCATGCTCTGAAGGAGGGAATCATAGCCCTACTTTAAAACAGATGATACCTACTTTGACAAAAGTTAGTAACTGGATCACAGAGTGGCAGAGCAGAAAGGGGAGTCAAAAACCCTGTACAGAGCCTTTCTACCCTGACAACAGCAAAGCCCGGCTTAAACCACAAAACACACATTGCCTCTGAAAAGCTCTCTCTATAGGAGAAGGAAGAGGAAGCAGTGCCCCTTTCAGGGTAAAGAGGATTCTTACCCTCAAGCACCATCACCTGGTTTGGGAACATACAGCAGTAGTTCTCAACCTTCCTAATGCTGTGACCCTTTAATACAGTTCCTCATGTTGTGGTGACCCCCAATCATAAAATTACTTTTGTTGCTACTTCATAACTGTGATTTTGCTACTCTTACAAATTGTAGTGTAAATATCTGTGTTTTCTGGTGCTCTTAGGCAAACTCTGTGAAAGGGTCATTCCAACCCCAAAGAAGTCACAAGTTGAGAACCATGTGTTATTATATGCATGCAATAATAATCAGTGAAAACAGATGCCATGAATTATAAAGAGAGCAGAAGGGATGTGGGAGGGTTTGAAGGGAAGAAAGCTAAGGGAGTAATGTTACAATTATAATCTCAAAAAATAAAAACAAGGAAAAGGAGAAAAAGAAATGTATAGTGTTACAGTTTGGAGATGCAGGAGGCCTATGTCATCATACACTTCAGTGAACGCTTGTTCTATGGCCAATGGTGGCTCCCCTCGGAAAGTGCCATTTAGGTTAAATGTGGCAAAAGGTTTGACAGTGGCCAGGGGAAAATCTCTGGGAAGACACGGGCTTCTCCTGGAACTGCGGGGAAATTCTTTATGTGTCTTTAGATGTGACTGTCATTCGATCCACTTCAACTGGATGTGCAAATGAGAACCATCTAGAACAATTCACTCGGCTGCACGATTCAGATGGAGCCCTCTCTCATTATGAAGCTGGTGTGGAGCCACACATAACCTAAGCTTTTCTTGTGCCTTTGTCTTGTGCCGGTGAATTCTTTCTGTTTGGTTTGGGTTGGGTTTTGTTTCGTAAGCTTTATCTTGTTGTTGTTGTTGTTGTTGTTATTGTTTTTACCACTTTCAGAACCAATTTTGCCTCTGGCTTCTAAGGTTAGCAGCAGCATCTCCTCAGACACCTCTCCTCCGCCTCCTAGATGAGATCTTTCACTATCTATTCCCAATCATGTTTTTTTGCTTGTTGTGTAAATTGCATTCATCACTCTAAAGGGCCTTGAAACACCTTGACTGCTTTATTTTACGTGGATTCTGAAATGCATCGATTTCTGTTGCTATAGCCCCAGCTATACCTTCATTATCTGTCAGTTCCAGTTTACTCAAAGTTGCCTGTATAAAACCCAGCTGTCTAAAAGCTAGCTCACAAAAAAAAAGAAAGAGCAAGGGAAGGAATCAAAGGCCAAGAATCATTCACGTGTTGACACTTAACATCTACTCATAATTCCACACAACATCTTCTCTTGGGATGGCCCCTGGCACCCATGGGCTCTCACTTCAGTGGCCAGAGAAGCCCCTGGATTCTCCTGCTCTTCCTATAAGCAAGCAAACTTGCTGCTTATTGTAATCACGTTCACAGCATCCTACCGTCTGTCCCTATCCCGGATATGTCCCACAGCAAAGACAAGTAAGCTACAGTTTCAAGTAAAACAGAGAAATACTTATTTCCAAATGGGTACAAGACCACTGGCTGGGGAAGGAAAACTAAGGAACTGTGTAGGCTTTGTAATCAGACAGAAGTTGTGTTAGGCCAGGCATGGTAGCACAGACCTTTAATTCCAGCAGTCGGAGAGGCAGAAGTAGGCAGATCTCTATTTGAGGCCAGCTGGGTCCACAGAGTGAAGTCTAAGACAGCCAGGGAAACATGGAAGAACAAGTTGTGTTGAACAAGTATTTAATTTCTCTTAGGTGGTAGTTTTCTTCTCTACAAAAGGTACAGTCATCTAAAGCTCGGAAGAAAACATCTCTTCTGCAGCTAGAAGAGTCTCTGAGACAGTAAGTACTCTTGCTGTGAAAGGAGAAGGACTGGGATGATGGCTGTGTAGGAAGGGTTTTAATTTTAAGTTACATGCGCATATGTACTTTTAAATTGGTCTTGGGTTTTATTTTGTATGAACATCTCACCTGTATGTCTGTTTGTGCACCATGCGTGTGCCTGGTACCCACTGAGGTCTGAAGAGGGTGTTGGATCCCCTGGAACTGGATCTACAGATTGTGAGCCACTGTGTGAGTGCTGGGGCCCAAACTCATCCTCTGCAAGAGCAGCAGGTGGTCTTAACTGCTGGGCCCCTCTTCCACTCACACACATTTTAAGTGGTCAGATGGTCACACCTTGTAATGAGAACACTACCCCCCTACAGTTATCCCTCCTTCCCGTGCCACAGTTAGACAGAACTTCTGGGTTGTTTTGCTTACACTTTCCTGGATCCCTGATTTCTTGGATTCAGGAAAATTTTGATCCATATTCTAGTTGATTTCTTCAGCTTTGTCTTTGTTGAAACCAAATTCAAAGATTGATCGTGTTCTTAGTCAACAATAAAACTGGATTCTTCTCACAATGACACAGGATTCCTAAATTAGCATTGTACCCAAATAAGCAGAAGGGGGGAAACAGTTCATGTATGTGTGTTCATCTGTCTGTCTGTCTGTCTGTCTGTGACAAATAAATATCCTAAGTAATGTAGCCAGAAAGAGGAGCTCAGACGCAGGGCTTCCCCTTCCACAACTGCAGGTGTGAACTATTGGAAGTCACAAGATCCCTGAGTGTGGATTTGAATGAAGTCTCTTATTTTTCCATATCTTCAACATTTGGAGTTGCTGCCCTGGTGTTATTTAGATTTAATTCAACAAAACTTTATCCCCCACCTTCCAAAATACCTAATATTACATAAATATGCTGGAAAGAGATCAAAGATGACCCGTATGGTTTTGGACCTAGAATATGGTAAAATAAAGATGACATGAGGGTATTGTTTTGTTTGTTTTTTAGTGAGTCAGGCCATTTTAGGATCTTGTCACACCTCACAATAATCACTGTGAATATGAGTTACTATTCTCTATAGACTTATTCAGAAAAGGCTGGCTGAGATCTATAATATAGAAAACATGGCAGACAAGATTCTGCTCCCATGTCACTCCATCCCATTCAGAACTTAAAGATCTGTGTTACAGTAACTCATACCAGAGTTCCTGTGCCACAGTTCTAGAGTATGTATCAGCTCTTTCCTGGGGTACATGTGCTCTGTTCATTTTTCCCTCCTATCTAATCTAGTGAAACATGAGATGCACACTCAGTAGATGTACAGAGCCTGAAGAATGTGACGGTGGAGATTTATTCAGCCTATCTCTTTCTATGGATTTCCCTAGAAAAGAAAGAGGTGAAGCTGATATTGAGGACCCTATTAGCACATTGATGCTGTGAACTAATGTTTCACCGAGCGAATGGCACCATTGCTACAGCAGTAGAAGCAAGTATGAGTGTGAACAAAGGGTTAACATCAGGCCATGGCTGAGGCAGGACTGCCTGAGAATGACCTTGTGTCCCGTATCCCTGTTTCCTTGGAAACAGTGGAGTAAGACAAATGGGGAACAGTTGTCTCTTGCCCCTTATTGTGTGAAACAAAAACCTGAGTTAGGGGATCTGTGAGCTGGCACACATGTCTCAGGACTGATGAAAACCATACATGAAGCTGGGGAGGAATGAATTGTGGCCTTTCTATCACAAGGCTGCCCCACACACTTTGGCTCTCACACTTGGCCGTGTATAGGTGGGGGATAAAATAAGCTATTTCTAGGGTAGCTGCAGGACCGTCCCATGATGAGACAATGCTGTGTCTCCATGCTTGGCTGCAGCCTGTGTCCTTTGGAAAGCGGAGTGGCAGCAGCATTCGATTAGAGCCTGTTGTATATGCTGACTGTAACTAGTCCACATAATCCACAGCCACAGCTGAGCTGCTGCACGTGGCAACCCTTATCTTGCTCCCAAATATCACTCTTACACAGAGAACAGAAAGTTGAAGAAATAAAGTGGGGGGACCCTCCATCTTTCCAAGGATGGAAAATAAAATGTTTATAAATGTGCAGGGGTGCTGCGACCCTCAGGCAAAACTCCAAGAAGGCAGCACATTTGATGGTTACGTCCCAGCAGTCGGATGGAGGGGATTAAAATTAATCCAAGAGGCTCTGTCTGGAGCAGGCCCTGCACGATTTAACTGCATCTCTAAGAAAGGCCATTTGGAAAAGGAAGTGCAAGAGAGAAAAGGCAGGATGAGGGTAATTGCCTGACTAGGAAAGGTCAAAGGGCATATTCGCCAGAGGTCCCACTGGACCGGTGGAACAAGAGGGAGGAAAATCAGATGCATGTTCACTGAAATTAATAGCCGTTTCAAGTTTTCCTCTCTGCTAAATCCTATGGGTGGGAATTATTTTAAGCCTCTTCCCTTCTGAGTGAAGGTTCAGCCACTTAAAGATGTTTGGCTGTGTGCTTTAAGACAAGAGGAGAGCTTTGCCGGAGCCCAGCGTTTCCTGCAGGCTTGTGTGGGTAGCATCAAACAAGCAGCGTGCAAGCCGGATAACAGGACAGTAGGAGGTCAGCTGGGGGAGGGCAGCCCCTCCCAAGGCACCCGCCTAAGTGCTCTGCCCACCAGGGTGACGATTTTCAAAGTCAATCATTACAACATATTTTGGAATATTAAGAGCCCATGGTGAACAAGTCAAATCATGCCTAAATTTCTCTGACATCAGTAACTCCATGTTAGTTACAAAGGGAAGTGCATCATGGGCTGGCTCTTTTTCTCCTTATTTTTCAAGTATAACAATCTCCAATGGCTTAATTCTAAGAATAATGGTAGCTGCATAGCTTCATAGCTGCACCCACATAAAACTAAGGAAGACATCTCTGAAATTCTGCATCTCCCCAAAAAATATCCTAAACACAGAATATTTAAAGCAGTCTGTACATACTAGTATTATTTTAAGTAAGTTGATTGTATTCCTAGAGCCCTTTCAATATTTAAACATTTTGCAAAAGCTGCCTAATTTGTTTTTCTCAACAACCCTGTGGTATGTTAAAGCAGATATTTCAGAACCATTCAGCTCACTTAGAAACAGAAAGTAGTTTTGAAATAATGAGAATACAGACAGTTGTTAAATGATCTTGAGCGGCAACCCATGGTCTAATTTCTGACAAAACTCTCAATTACAGAACTTACCAGAATTTATGCAAAATATTTTTTCAGTTCATTTTAACTCAGCCAGTTAAAAACAAGAAAGAGTTGTTAAAGATATCTCTTTCCCACCATAATTCTGCAGCCAAGTAATTAGCTTGTGTGCTATTCATGGTTTAATTCAAGCTTTTAAAAACACCTAGCCACGGCTGTGAAGCCATTGGGTGAGAAACTCTTCCTTAAATTGAAAGTTTATAAATTCACACAGCTCAAGAGCAAGTTCAAAAAACTTCAATTCCAGAAATATAATACTTTAATATCCTGAATTAAATCCAAAACCAAAATGTGGACTCCATCCCTTCAGCGCACTTCTAACAGTTCAATAATCTCTACAGTTTGTTTCAGAATCTAGACCGTGGGTGTTTCGCCCTGCTGAAGAAGTAATCTACAGATTTGCTCTCAATTCCTCTGGAAAGTGCACACTGCTATAGTTGGGAAAGGAAATTAATGACTTCTGTAAAGGATAAAAAAAAAAATTTATAATGGGACTTAAGGACAGGAGGTTTACAATTAAAAATACCATTTAAACACTTTACCTAAATCCAACCAAACTGAAGTGTCAGCACAATCCTATTCGTTAATTTTGACGTGATTTACTGCACATAATCCCCTTAACTCCGAAGCTGACCTCTGCAGCATTCAAACTTCCTGTGGGATCAAAAGGAATAATAAGAAACATGTTTCTACTGTAAAATAAGCAAGTGTGATGCTGTGTGCAGGCTTGTCCTTATGTTGTCAAATAGACATGCACACAGAGAATCCTCCGCACTAACAAAATAAATGCCCAGAGACCTCTCCCACTGACAAACAGACAACTCAGCAGCTTTGAGCAGGTTTTTTCCCTGCTGGAGCCGATCCACTCACAGTGCAGGCTGATAAAGCGGTATTAATCTCCTGCTTTATATCAAGACTCTGTCACTGGGCTCCATTAATCTCCCCCCTGTTATCAAGTGTCTCCGTGGCAGGAAATTATATTTCTAAATTGAATTTTGTTCTGTTTCGATGTAGTAAGAAATATTTTCCAGACTGCTAATAGGACGCATAAAGATTGTGACTCTGACAATACCGTTAGACAAATAAAAGCTATAAATTAAAGCCACCTTCATTCACTAGCCAGCATAATAGCAAAATAGAAAGCATTGATTACCTGGAAAGAGTAATCAAATAAAAGATTTTAAATGAAAAGTGGGGTAGCAGATGGTTAACTTTTTAATTTACCTTTTTATAGCAAATGCCCATAAAGGTAAAAAGAAAAAAAAATCAATCCAACGAGTCTCTTGCTGCTAATAAAACACATATTGATTCTTAGTGCATATGCTCACTCTACAAAACGCTCGACTCGACTGCACTGCAGGAAATGGAAACAGGTACTGTTTACGAGCACTTCAGAGGAGACAATTTTACAGGAAAGAGGTGTCTTTGGGCTGGATTTACTATGAAAGAGCGAAAACTTACAACCACAAGCAACAAAGAGACTCCATCTATGGGCAGAGACCCACTTGCCACGGGGCCGGGACTATTCAGCTAATGTCAGTTGAGACTCTGGAAGACATCTCCAAAATAATGCTCTCCTTTCTTGTTGGTGAACAATTAGTGATTCCAATAAAGTCTGCTTTTTTTTTTGCATTGATACAATTTTTTTTTGTATTCTCCTCCTTTAGCATAGGTCTTGGTTCTCTTTGATATCAGCAATTTGGGAAAAGTCTTTGCAGAGTGTTATTGGAAAGCAAGGTCCCTGGCATCCATTTAAAACTTTTACTTAAACATTGAACAAAAGATGCTTTTCACTGTGCATCAAAACAAAAATCTTCAAGAACACATAATTAATGCTGCCAAGGTACTAAGACACTCAGGGAACTGGTGGGATTTGACAAACACATAGTGTCAATCAAGGAAAGAAGTCCTCAGACAGAACTGAGTGGACACCTGCTTGCCTTCCCCTCTCTGACCTAAGATCTTAACTCAAGAGATAAGACAACATAGATCAAGTCACATCCTTTCATTTCACACTCCAAACATTTCAAATTTGGGATTAGGATGGTGGGCTGAAAACATACCCCATCGTCTTCCATCAGGTTAAGTACTCTGAAGTTCCAGTAGATTAAACTCCTAAAGGAAATTTATAAGGGATAAAAGAATAATAATAATTTGAAGTTACATGTGGTGATATTTTGTTTGTGATCTAACAAATAAAGCTTGCTTGAAGATCAGAGTGCGGAGCTAAGCCACTAGTTAGCCATAGAGGCCAGGCAGTGGTGGCACACACCTTTAATCCCAGCACTTGGGAAGTGGAGACAGGAAGTGACATGGCTGGTCAGAGAGAGGAATATAAGGCAGGAGGAGACAGGAGCTCTTTCCCTTTCGGGTGAGGATTCCATAGAGGTAAGAACTAGTGCCTGACTGCTCTGTTTCTCTGATCTTTCAGCTTTCACCCTGATATATGACTCTGGGTTTTTATTAATAAGACCAGTTAGAATCTGTACTACAGTTATATTTACAAAAATAAAACTAATATCTTGATGGATATTTATGAAGATCTTCAAAATGATATAAATATTAATTTGAGCTGCACAGCACAATGGAACAGAGTAAGGTACTCTCAGAAGGGGATGAAGGTGTCTTCCTGAGTTAACTGATAGCAGGTGGGAAAGAGAGTCGGGAACTGACACGCACCTTCCTGCTCACCCTTTGAAAAGACCTTGTATTTGCACAAGAAAGAATCTGCTGTACTCCAGAGCAAAGGTTATAGGTCCTATGCCTTAGGGGAAACCAATCAAGAATGTTTAGAAAACTACAGGCTTCCCCCCCCCCCCCCCCCAGACAGGGTTTCTTTGTGTAGCCTGGGCTGTCCCAGAACTCGATCTCTAGGCTAGGCTGGCCTTGAACTCACAGAGATCCACCTGCCTCAGCCTCCTGAGTGCTGGGCTTAAAAGTATGCGCCACCACTGCCTAGCAAGGCTTATTTTTTTATGACTATTTTTAACACAGTTCTGACTAGGGAACAGGCAATAATATTCTCCTGGGAGAAATGTAGCAAAAGAAAATGACCATTATGTTTTCCTTTATGCTGCAATTTGACAAAGTATTTTGTATAAACGAGACACCAGGTGTCTAGCCTCTGGACTCATTGTTTTAGGAAACGCCAGCCATCTCATCCAGTATGCTGTGCACATTGTGGATTTATACCAGGCTCTCTTCGCTGCCTGAAGGTCTGCTGGTGTCCCATGTGGAATTCAATTGTGGTTCTGAAATCAGTGTTCACACAAGTCTCAGTTTAAAGCTGAGTCCATCTGCTTCATATATAAACCATACTTGCAGCAACTAATATTCAAAACTGTCTTACAATCACCTACTTGTGTATTACATGTGTAACTCAATTGCTGTTTGCTAAGAGGGAAAAATGCCAAATTACCAAAGTGGAGTATAAAACAGAAGTTACAATCGAGGTGCAAAAGCCCCTCCACTCTGAGGTTTTTAAAGGACGTTGGCTGTAGCTCCAGCTTCAATCAACTTCCAGGCCACATGTTTTAAGGTTTTCATGTT
>CABHPP010055215.1:9755-20966 GCA_902168425.1 Peromyscus attwateri
AGGGCCTGATCCAGTTGGGGGCCCCTCAGCCATTGGTTCACAGTTCATGTGTTTCTATTCGTTTGGCCATTTGTCCCTGTATTCCATCCATCCCTGGTCCCAACAACTCTTGATCACATAAACCCTCCTCCTTCTTGCCTATTGGACTCCCGGAGCTCCACCCAGCGCCTGACCGTGGATATCTGCATCTAGTTCCCTCTGTTACTGGATGGGGTTTCTAGCACGACAATTAGGGTGTTTGGCCATCTTATCACCAGGGTAGGTCAAATCGGGCTATTTCTCGACTATTGCCAGCAGTTCATTGTGGGGGCATCTTTGTGGATTTCTGTGGGCCTCTCCAGCACTTTGCTTCTTCCTATTCTCATGTGGTCTTCATTTATCATGAACATTCCTTATGTTCCCTCTCTGTTCTTGATCCATTTGGGATCTCCTGCTTCCCCAAGTTCTCTTTCTCTCGCCCCTCGCCCCTCATTACGTCCAGACTGTTCATGTAGATCTCATCCATTTCTCTGTCATTGGGCGATCCCCGTGTCTTTCTTGGGGTCCTGTTATCCAGGTAGCCTCCCTGGTGTTGTGAGTAGCTGTCCAGTCATCCTTGTTCCACAGCTAGTATTCTTCTATGAGTGGGTACATACCATGTTTGTCTTTGTGAGTCTGGGTTACCTCACTCAGGAGGATTTTTTCTAGATCCCTCCATTTGCCTGCAAACCTCATGATGTCATTGTTTTTCTCTGCTGAGTAGTATTCCATTGTATATATGTACCACAGTTTGTTTATCCATTCTTCGGTTGAAGGGCATCTAGGTTGTTTCCAGGTTCTGGCTATTACAAATAATGCTGATATGAACATAGCTGAGCAAGTGCCCTTGTGGTATGATTGAGCATTCCTTGGGTATATGCCCAAGAGTGGTATAGCTGGATCTTGGGGGAGATTGATTCCCAATTTTCTAAGCTATGAACATATAATTTTTGACAAAGAAGCCAAAAGCGTACAATGGAAAAAAGAAAGCATCTTCAACAAATGGTGCTGGCATAACTGGATATCAACATGCAGAAGGCTGCAAATAGATCCATATTTATCACCATGCACAAAACTTAAGTCCAAGTGGATCAAAGACCTCAACATAAATCCAGCTACTCTGAATCTACTAGAAGAGAAAGTAGGAAGTAGTCTTGAACACATTGGCATAGGAGATCGCTTCCTAGGTATAACACCAGTAGCTCAGACACTGAGACAAACAATCAATCAATGGGACCTCTTGAAACTGAAAAGCTTTTGTAGAGCAAAGGATATGGTCAACAAGGCAAAGCGACAGCCCACAGAATGGGAAAAGATCTTCACCAACCTCACATCTGACAGAGGACTGATATCCAGAATATATAGGGAACTCAAGAAATTAAACATCAAAATTCCCAACAGTCCAATTAAGAAATGGGCCATAGAACTAAACAGAGAATTCTCAGCAGAGGAAACACAAATGGCTGAAAGACATTTAAGGAATTGCTCAACATCCCTAATCATTAGGGAAATGCAAATCAAAACAACTCTGAGATACCACCTTACGCCAGTCAGATTGGCTAAGATCAAAAACACTGAGGACACCTTGTGCTGGAGAGGATGTGGAGCTAGGGGAACTCTCCTCCACTGCTGGTGGGAATGCAAGCTGGTACAGCCACTGTGGAAATCAATATGGCGCTATTTTTTTTTTTTAATCATAGCAACAGAAACTGTACTCGGGCAGATGCATATTTGAATTCCTTTCTGAATCCTATTTGATTTCTTTTTTTTAATTGAATGATATTGTTGTGAATAATTTGCTCTTCTGTACCTTTTCTTCCTTGTGTGAAAATTAGGCATATGGATCATATGAAGCATGCTGAATTTTTTTATTTCACTAATGTGAATATAAGTATATATCTATATCTATATCTATATCTATATCTCTCCTCTCTCTCTCTCTCTCTCTCTCTCTATATATATATATATATATATATATATATATATATATATTGATCTCCTGATAATTTGTGATTAGTCAATGGATAACTGTTAGCATTCATTAGGTCTGTAATGGACTGTTTTCATCTTTTAATTATTTTTTGGCAAAAGTCAGCATGGTGGTGAGTGTAACAGAGAAGTAGTCATCAAATTAATTAATTCTCTATCAGTTATGTTTCAATTATTGTTCAACTGCATTAAAAATTATTTTTCCCTTTGCAGTTTGTGGCAGTGGAGAAAATGAGAATAGTACTTACTTGTCTCAGGAAAATGAAAATCCAGCCAGTCCTCTAAAATATAAGTGCAAGGATGATCTTCTCTTGAGTTTTCTTTTAGATGGGAAGATTAGGGGAATTTAGAAAACAGCATGGTGTCCATCCTTGCTCTTTTCTTACTGATGGTGGAATAGCATGAATTTAAGCAATGTTCACTATGGAAACAAGCTAGATACAGAAGTTGTAGATGCTAAAATAAGCTAAAGGTTCAGGACAAGTTGCTTCAAAAGAGGTAAGTTTGCTAAGAATGAGAATAAGAAACTGGTCACCAGAGGCTTTGGGAAAGAGAGGGTACCAAACTTCAGAGATCTAATGTACTATAAGGTGACCATAGTTAATAATATTGTTCATTGTTAAGTTTCTGAGAAAAAATACATATTTTTAATGTCCTCACCACAAAAATTGATAGCATGATGTATATGCTACTTAGATTAATCAGATTTTCAGTAATGTATACATAGATCCAAACCACAAATTGTAAACCACAAATACTGTTATTATTTGTCAATTAAAAATAACAAAATAGACATGCAAGAAAAATATTAAACCACAGAAGACTTAGAATTGGAAAGTCTTATAGTGATGATCCTCACTTGCAAATTCAGAATAGATTTCAAAACATTTCTGACTTACATTACTTTCTTTTCTTATTTGGTCTCAATAAAAATATATTAATGTTCTTGGGGATCTGATTTAGGGTGAGAGTTTAATGCTTGTACCTGGAACTAACTGACCAAACCAGGAGAGTTAACATTTCCTTTTCTCTATTGCTTTTTAAATGGTTGGATCCTTTTGCCTCCTCTTTTCACAGTCATCATAAAACAAAGTCACTTTTGGTGAACTGTTGCTATTCCACTGAGCTGCAAAATAATGGAATGCCAAGATCGGTATGTGCTTTGATACCTGCTATTTGAATCCCCCGACCATCCTCTCCCTCTTATTTCTTTGTGTGTGGGTGTTTTGTCATCATATATATCTGTGTACCACATCTATGTGGGGCCCATGGAGGTCAGAAGAGAGATACACTCACACTGTTATTTCAAGTTGCCTGAAGAACAGATGACTCAGGAATAATTCCTTAAAAACCCAAGAATCTTCACATTGCACAGCTTGTTAGTTATCAGAACTCCAAACATGAGTATTGCTCATAGAAATTACCAACATTTCATGAATGTTTGCTATATGTCAGATATAATGACTATCTGATACCATAAGCAATATGCAGAATATCATTATCCATATAGTTATCAATAAGATAATGAGATGTATTTTATAGCTATAGGATGATAAAATTAACACACACACTCATTTCATTTTTTTGCACAACTCAAAGAGGAAGCAAAATAGGAATACTTGTGTGTGTGGTTGCATTATGATCTTCTAATAAGGGAAATGGATTCTCAGAACAATTTTCCATACAATTGAGTATGCAGGAAAGTAGTAAGATATGCAGTACCATATCAGTAAGGAGATTGAAAGCAGGTATTTTTGTAATAATGTTCAAAGAAGTCATGGTATTACAAATTGTCACAGTCAGGAAGAACTAGAGTCTAGAATTAAATACTTGTCACTGCCCCTAGCAGGTCTGTGCCTTTTTGACTGATGTATCTGATAGTATCTGTACAGCAATTACATAAGAAAATCTCAATCAACATTGTAGAATGAAATTTTGTTGCAATGCCTCTATGATTAAATATTAAATATGATGTTGTGATCTCTAAGTAACATTTTTGCCTGTTTCTGTACTTTCTACTTGAGAAAAAAACCGAAATATTCATTATTCTCAATAAACATTGTTACAAGGAAGTGTGTTCATCAACTTCCTTTGCAAGAATGTTTATGCATGAGAACAGCAGAAGTTAGTTCCTAGACTAAACTAGATAGACACAATAGGAGCTTCCATGGAGTTTCTCATGACTGGTCATCCTAAACTTGGTTTATAAATGCAGTGACTGAGAAGTGGTGTTATACTGAATGAAGCTTATCTGGTGTGTGTAAATAAACTGTCCTTTGCATTTCAAATCTTCAGAAAGAGAAGGCAAGAGGGGAGTTGACTATTATTTATTAGTGACCACTCATTCTGCTAAGATATTTTTATATGTATCTATGCCTTTATGCCAATTTTAAAAAGTATGTCCTTTGATCCTTTGCATTTTACCCCTCTAGTTCAGTGAAGCAGATAATGCTGGATTTGAAGCATTTGGAAGTGAAATTGAATCTCAACTTGACCTCTGGCAATATCAACACCAGGAGCCTTTACTTTTTGTCACTTTTTTTGTTCAACCATATACTTTGAATTAAGCAAAACTCATATTTTCCTTAGCTTGTTGTTCTACTTCTAAATACCATCCCCTTTAACTCAAGAGGTTAAGAGCAGGGGTGGGGGGTGGGGTGGGGGATGGGGCGGGGGATGGAGGGGTGGGTTTGTGCTACTTAATGAAAATGTCGCCATCTAGTGGTTGTAAAAGAAACTACTGAGACATGTCTCAAAGGGGCTTCTTGAGTCTGAGCTGTGGCCAGGGAAAGAAGTTTATATTGATTGGTGCAAAGACAATATTAGGGATGGGGATGAATGAGGAAATTGCCTGAGACAATACATAAGAGTAAAACATAATCTAAATACTGAGGATAAATAATCTTTGATTAATTAATAACAACATGAACAAAAAATCCATAATTAAAAACAGTTATGACAAAATCCATCCAACTGAATTTTACTTCTCCATGGACTTTATGATATTTCTATAAAACAGCAGATTTCTACTAATGATACAAAACTTTTATGAGCTTTAATTGTAACCATACTGAAACCAAACTCTTCTGCCCTGGCCTAGACACGTAGTTCATAATACCCAACACTACGTAAATGCCCTGAAAAGGTCTCTTTCATGGTATACAGAGATTATTGAAAATGAAGATGAATGTTGACTAAAAGCCATCACAACTTAATGATGTAAATTGTCATAGTGATAACGACTAATATATTTATGTGTGGAGGGTGAATTCAATTTAAGATAACCTTTTGTGGACTGGGGAGATGGCTCAGCAGGTAAAAAGAGTTCTTGATGTGCAAACATGAGGACTTGTGTTTGGATATCCAACATCTATGTAAATAATCAGGTGTGGTCATATGTGCTTACTTGTAAACCCAGAGCTAGGGATGTTTGTGTGGAGTAGGGGGATTGCTGGAGCTTGCTGGCTACCAGTCAAGCTCTAGATTCTGTAAGGAATCCTTACTCAAGTTAATAAGACAGACATTAATAGATCAGGACTCAATGTGCACCAATGTACCCATACAACACTTACACACACAAACACAAAAGATGACCCTTTGGTTTGACTCTTCTGTTGTCATGGAAAATGTAAACAGAATGTCTATTGCATTGTGCCCATCAACAACTGTAGTTTACAATTATCGCATAATTGAAAGTGCTTTTGTACAAATACGTCCACTCTGGAGAACAATGGAAAGGACATTCAACTAGTATCTTAATTTTTAATTCGACATGAGCCTACAATGTTTTAATGGGCTCTTGTTAAATGCTCTTATTAGCATGGCATGTAAATTATTTTCAAGATGACAAGTAAAATATAGTTTTGCTGAAATCTGATTGGACTAGAGTTCTAGAATTGCTAAACACCTATTAAAAATACCCACTAACCAACAGGAAGTAAAATCTATTGATCTTGCAGATGATTGTTTTGTTACCTAACAGCTATTTTGTTTGGAAAGGGCCCAGTATCTAAGCTCTAAATATTGTCTGGCCGTCTCAGAGTACTACTAAATGTTTTTGCCTATATACCAGGCATAGTTTTAAACCAATGTATAAGTAAAGCAATCTCACAACTTTGTGCTGTGCAATTTCAAAAAGTCGAGGAACTTTTTCTACATTGGCATCTATTTACTACATCTGAACAATGGATAATATGATTTATTTGAGGGGCATAATTAGACTGTTGATTATTTGAAGCTAAATCATTATTTGAAGCTGAATCATCACTATTAATGAGCTTGTCTAATTGCATATTCTACAAAGACAACTGACCCAAGTAATGCCATGTAGACTTAACTAAAACCTGGAGATTGTCTCAGAGAAAAACTGCAAGGGAGGGTTGCCATGGTAACAGCAACAAGAAGACCCAGTCATCTTTATGTAGGCTTTACAAGAAAAGAGATGAGGGAGTAAGAGGAAACAGCTGCATCTTGGTAAAGGTTGCACTTCCACTCAGATTGAGTTTGAAGGGAGAAAAAGTAAAGGAGAATTTTGCTGATGCTTGATATTGGGCAGACCATCTTTATACTGAGCATCCTGTAGAACCAATTGAAGCAGTTGTTTCCCCCAGTTTCCCACTGAGAAGTTCTGTGGGATGAAAAGTATACCAAGTGATGAAATCCTTGTAAAATTCAGGATACAAAGAACTATTCTTCTCTGCAGCTTATTTGTAAGAGGCACTTTATTATCTAGACAACGACTGAGTTTCCTTGGCACCTTCCTTCACTTCCCTTAGTTCAGTAGCATAAAAAATTATATTCAGCAAGAACATACATGCTAGCTACCCAAGGCTACATAATATCTGCACATAATCAGGCCTCACACACATGAGATGTGCCCACCTTCCTTCTTTGTAAATGAATCAAGGGCAAGAATTTTTTCTCCTTTGACCTTTCCTCTCAGACCACTGTTCTCGACATAAAGACTCAATCTTGGTTAATACTCCTGTCTGTATTCTGCATCACTAAGCTTACATCAGTAGTTTCCATCTGAAAATTTCCAGAGGGGACTAAAACCTGCTTAGGACTAGGTTTTCCCATTTAGAATGTACATACTTCTTATTATTACTTGCTGAATTTTCCACTGTTATTTTAAACTGGATTTGCTGCCAGGTTTAATTAATAGTCCACAGGATAATGGGGGAATTTTCTCCCATTTCTGACATTTTTGTGTGTGGACACCACAAAAGCCACCTGCCACATAGACACATAGAGTTTAAACTGCTAGAATGTCAAGTGTGCTTAATCCATGATTTTCATATTTCATGGATAAGGAGAATGATGTCCAGAGATGTTTTAAAAGATGCACTGATAGTCTTCTCTCTGGCCCTGACCTCATGGGAGTCTGCAAAAACTACTTGGAAAGTATAATTCAATAGCATAATACTGACTGATGTTAATAACAAATGCTGGCATCCATTTATGTTTAGTAATGTATTCAACAAAGCATGAAGGTTAAAAGAATGCACTATGCTAAGAGACTTCCCTGGGTCTTCACTGTAGCTCCATCATTTATGAGTTACACAATCATGACTGAATTAATAAAATAGTAAATTCTCAAGAGATAGTATTCTCAAATGTGGTGTGGGGCTAATCCTCTATGCTTCCTGACAGCATGGCACAGAAAGATTTAAATGATGTTGTCTATGTAAAAAAAATCCTTGATTTTAATTCATTTTCTTTTTAATTTTTTTTACTAATTTTTTTTTTTTAGATAAAGTCTCAATAGGACCTAGCCAGGGCTTGGGCTTGTTATTCTCTGGTTTCACTTTCCTGAGTACTATATCTGCAGGCATGTACAACCATGCTCGCCTCTCTTTAGCAAGAACTTAGCAAATGTGTCTGGTAAGTACTTTTGTAGGCCCTGTGGGTACATGAGTGGAGAGAAGAATCAGGGTGCAATATCATACAGCTCATATTCCACAGGTAAAGACACTGAACAGACTATAAAAGGTAGTGTGTCACAGAGTGCTGAGCTCTATGTAAAACCATAAACAGGAAATGAAGAATAGATTAACTGTACTCCACTTCAAATTCCCTGGAGGAATCAGGGAAGGCATTTTTTTTTCCCTAATAGCTGGAAAATGTGTTAAAGGAAGTGAGAGAACAAGCCATAGAAGCAGGTCAAGGGCATCTGACAGAGGAAACAATTATAAATATGGTGAGTTAAGAACGTACTTAAGGTTTTCAGGAAGTTCAACAAGGCTTCCATGGTTAGAATAAAATGATAGTTGGGGAAGGCAGAAATGGAGGAAATAAGGCCAAAACGTCTAGTAGAATTTGTTTCTAAGAGACCTAGTGATTGGCTGTAAAAATTAGATTTTACTCTTTATGAGAAAGAATGCCACTATGGTGTTGAAGGAGAAAAATAGCATGGATTAAGACATGTCATAGACTCATACCTGGATATTTGGTGATAATAGGCTATCACATGGCAAATATAGAAGGTGGGGGTAGTTAGAAGCATCTGAACTAGATGGATGTGAAACAAATTGATCAGATAAAAACATCATAATAGGCCTTCTAGACATGACAGGGATGGTGAACATATGAACTCACAGAGGCTGTGGCAACATGAGTCTGCATGGTTCTGCACCAGACAGGGCCCTAGAGCTGAAAGGAGAAGTAGACACATAGTCCCATCGTGACCCCAAACTATGTTCAATTGATAACCACTCAGAAATGAAATTTTAGTTTGCTTCAAGGGAGTCTCACTGGGAAAACAAATTGCTCTTAAGGGTGGGCCCCATGGCCAGCAGTAGATGGCCAACAGAAAACAAACAAAAAGGTGTCTTTGGAGGTTCTTTGTCTCGTAATGTTAAGTAAGAACTTTATTTATGTTACAGGCCCTTTTTTGTATATATTTTGGCTTCCAGTTTTGGGTTTTGTTATGGCATTCCTGTGTATGCAAACTTGTGAGTCTCAGCATCTACGCACATATTTTGTGATTTTTCTTTGACTTTTTCTTGTTCGGTTATTTTGTCCTATTCTGATTTGTTTGTTTTATATTATATTATTTTATTATTATTCCTTAGATGTCTGTTTGTTTTCTAAGGAGAGACAGAAAGGGTATGGATCCAGATTGGAGGGAAGGCAGAGAGGAACTAGGAGGATTAGAGGGAGGGGAGACCATAATCAGGATATAGTGTATGAAAACAATCTATTTTCTTTAAAAAATACTTTCTTTTGTTTATTTCATTTTCTCGCATACTGTACATCCCAACCATAGCCTAGCCTCCCACTACTCCTCCCAGCCCTCCACACCTCTACTCTTCCACAGATCCATTGTCCCTTCATTTCCTTTCAGAAAAGAGAAGGCCTCCCATTGATTTCAACTGAACTTGAAATAACAAAATGTAACAAGACTAGACACAAACCCTCATATCAAGGCTAGATGAGGCAACCCAATAGAAGGAAAAGGGTCCCAAGAATGGGCAAAAAAGCCAGAGATACCCCTACGCAAAAATACCAAGCTAAAGAATCATAGCATGCATGCAGAGGTACTAGTGCAGACCCATGCAGTCTCCATGGTTGTCACTTCAGTCTCTGTGAGCCACTATGAGTCCTGCTTAATTGATTCAGTCAGTGGGCCATGTTCTCTTGGTGTCCTCAACCCCTCTGAATCCTATAATCTACCCCCTCTCTTCTGTGGTATTACTCCAGCTCTGCCTGGTGTTTGGCTGTGGGTCTCTGCGTCTGGAAGCTTCTCTACTGATGACGGAATTATTTCATTAATTTTTTTTTTGTCACTTGTGTTTGGTTCCACAGTAGGTCTCTGAGTCATTCAACTTCTGGATTCTGACCTGGTTAGAGAAGATGGCTAGTTAAGGCACCACATTCTCCATTACTGGGAGTTCTTGTTAGGGTGACTTAAAGGTTCTAAAAAGTTTCCACTGCACTGTTTACATATAACCCCCTAAATGCCCACTTATTTCAGTTGTCTCTCCCCATACTCTCTTCCTCTATCTCTCTATCCCCAACCTGATCTCTCCTATTCCCCCTACCTCTCAATCAAAAAATCTATTCTATTTCCCCTTTCCAGGGAAATCCATGTGTCTTCCCTAGACCCCTCCTTTTTATCTAATCTCTCTTGATCTGTGGATAACAGTCTGATGATCCTTTACTTAACAGCTAATATCCTCTTATAAGGTGGTTTCTCAGAAAACTGGGAATCGATCTACCTCAAGATCCAGTTATACCACTCTCAGGCACACACCCAAAGGATGGTCAATTGTACCACAAGAATACTTGCTCATCTATATTCATTGCAGCATTATTCCTAATAGCCAGAACCTGGAAACAACCTAGATGTCCCTCAACTAAAGAATGGATAAAGGAAATATGGTACATCTACACAATGGAGTATTGCTCAGCTGTTAAAAACAGTGACATCAGGAAATTTGCAGGCAAATGGATGGAACTAGAAAATATCATCCTGAGGAGGCAACCCAGCCCCAGAAAAATGTATTTTCAATATAAGAAAAAAGAAGAAAAACAAAGATAATAGTATATATTAGGTCCATGATTTGTGGATTTTAATTGAAGGTAAAATGAGTTTAATTTGAAGGAAAGAGGATAAGAAAAAGAGAAGCTGTTTCATTTACTAGATTTATGGAAATAAAAAGAATGAGTCTTTCAACAGTTGATTGTAAAGTTACTTTTAAATTAGATTGCTGTTTTTGTTCATATGCTCATTATAGAATAAATTGAAATAAAAAATACCAAGATGTTAAGAAAAAATATCTCCAAAGACTATGTATGGCATATTTCTTTCTGGTTTACTGTGTTTGTTGCTATCATTATAATTACTTTAAATATTTGATATTTCATGCTAGTATAGTATACAGATGTACATTGCAAGTTTTACAAATCATCAATTAAATACTACATTCTTAAATTCTGTATAATTTTTACTATATGCATGCTGTTGTGATAGTATAGGTCATGATTTACTTTATCATGAGATAATTTCAAAGATCGTTTTTGTACTATGAATGATGTCACAATGCTATCATTGTGCATAAAGTTGGATTCGATATGTAAGAACATTAAGATAAGTACTCATAACTGAGATCATTGCAACACTTAGTAAACTTTTAAATAGAAGCATAAGATAAAGAGATGAGGGGTGTGTGTGTGTGTGTGTGTGTGTGTGTGTGTGTGTGT
>CABHPP010055223.1:0-11750 GCA_902168425.1 Peromyscus attwateri
CACACACACACACACACACACACACACACACACACACACGCACGCACACACACACATAAATGTGCATGCATGTGTGCGTGAAATAAATGACGTGTGTGTGTGTGTGTGTGTGTGTGTGTGTGTGTGTGTGTGTGTGTAAAAGAGATGCCCTACACAGGAAACAAAATGTGATAGTTCATCTTTTCCCTTTCTTTTCTTCCCCATTAACAACTTGCTTATAGTTTCATTAAATATAGATTCTCTGTATATGAGAAAACAAGCAATGCTTGTCTTGCTTTATCCCACTTAATACAATGATTTCCAGTTGCATCCATTTCCCCATAAATGTCATAATTTCATCTTTACAGCTGAGTAGAATTCCACTGGACATGGGTACCACATTTCCTTTACCCATGGATCTGATTATGGACAACAAGGCTGGTCAATGTCTTAATTACTGTGAAAAATACAATGATAAATGTGGGTGTTTGGATTCCTTTGTAGCATGCTGACTTCAATTCCTTTGGGTTTGCACCCGGAAGTGGCATAGCTGGGTCATGTGGTAGCTTCACTTTCAGCTTTCTGCAGAAATCTCCACACTGATTTCCACAGTGGCTGCACCAGTTTGCACTCCCACCAGCAGTGTGTATGGGTTCCTCTTTCCTCACAGCATTCTTTGGTGGCATAGGTTGTCATTTGTTTTCTTAGTGATAGCCATTACGACTAGAGGGAGGTGGATTCTCAAAATCTTTTAATTTGCATATCGCTGATGGCCAAGGGAGGGAACTTTTTTCCCCTGTATTTATTGGACATCTGTATTTTTTTCTTTTGAGAACTGCCCAGTGTATTTGCCCATTTATTGATTGCTTTGTTTTCTTGCTTAATTTTTTTAGTTCTTTAAATAGACTCTAGATATTAATTCTCAGATACATAGATAGATAGATAGATAGATAGATAGATAGATAGATAGAGAGAGAGATATGACAAAAGAATGTTTTCCAATTCTGTAGACTGTCTCTTAACCTGGTGATTGTTTCCTTAGCTTTGGTGTGTGTGTGTGTGTGTGTGCACTGTGGGATGGTCTGTATGTCAAATTGCTCTGATTGGTCAATAAATAAAACACTGGTTGGCCAGTGGCCAGGCAGGAAGTATAGGCGGGACTAACAGAGAGGAGAATGGAGAAAACAGGAAGGCGGAGAGACACTGCCAGCCGCCGCCATGACAAGCAGCATGTGAAGATGCCGGTAAGCCACGAGCCACATGTCAAGGTATAGATGAATAGAAATGGGTTAATTTAAGATATAAGAACAGTTAGCAAGAAGCCTGCCACAGCCATACAGTTTGTAAGCAATATAAGTCTGTGTGTTTACTTGGTTGGGTCTGAGCTGCTGCGGGACTGGCGGTTTAGAGAGATTTGTCCTGACTGTGGGCCAGGCAGGACCAGAAAAACTCTATCTACATGTGTGTGTGTGTTTTGCAGGCATGTATGTTTGTACATGACAAATATGAATTGGCTTTGGAGGCCAGAAGAAGGCATTGGATCCCCTGGCACTAGTGAGCACTGTGTGGGTGCTGGGATTTGAACCTGGGTCCTCTGGAAGAATAGCTAGTGCTCTTAATCACTGAGCCATCTCTTCAGTCCCATAAAAGCTTTCTTAAGTTTGTGATGTCGATTTTTGGTAATCCTTTCTTGAGCTAGTGGAGTCCTTTTGAAAAGCCCTTGCATAAGCCTGTGTCTTCAGATGTTTCACTGTGCAATGAACATTGTTGAACACCTGCTTCATGCAAAAGATTGTGGACATGTTAAGGTTGCACCCTAATACACCATGAAACAACTTGGAAAGTGTTTTTCACATTACAGAGTGGCAAGCGTTCTTGGGAGACTGCACAGTGCTGTACAGCAAACAATTTAAGCTAGCCACAGGTGACAGGGAAGGCTTACCTGAAGTGGTATTTTTTGAGATATGTGTTGAAAGATGAGCAGAACATTGCCAGGTGATGAAGGAGATATGGGAAGGGCATCAGCTAGAGAGCAGAAGCATGGAGTCATGAGTCATAGTGCATGCTGCGATCATGAGATGCATTTTTACCCTGTCTTTGGCACATGTTGAACTCTGTCAGGTGGGTCCATGGCAAGCACTCATAAACATCTGGTGGCTCAGGAACATTTCTTGCCAATATCTAGTTAGCCAAATTTCTACATTGTCCATCACCATGTCTTCTGCTTAAAACACACAAACGGATGCCCAGAGCACTGAACTCAAGCAGTAAACTTCAGTATCATCATCAAGTATCATATGGTCTTCATAATTATGTGTTCCCTAGGTTCCTCCAGCACCACCATCATGCTGTTGTGGTTAAGAGTTCACTGGGGATAGGATTGTTCAGCTCCATTGTGACCTTGAAGAGCAACATACCCTTGCTAAGACCACTACTTCTACGTATTAACTTGAGTCACGGGATCCCTGGCTTTCTGGTTGAATGTTATTTCTGGGCATGACTGAGAAAGTATTGGGAAATGTTATATTTGAATTGATGGATGATTTCTTGATGTGGGACATTTGTTTTCCCCTGCTCTATGCTCCATGAAGGTAATTTTATTTGGAAAACGTTGAGTAAAAGAAGCCAGATAGAGGAGAATACTAATGGTATGACATTTATATGAAGTTCAAAAACAGACAAAATCTAATCTGCGATGTTTTGAGTGAGGTGTGATGGTTTAAATGAGAAACCCCCCGCATAGGCTCACATGCTTGAACACTCAGTCTCTGGTTGGTGGCACTGTTTAGGGGGATTATGGAACCCTACAGAGGTGCAGCCTTGCTAGGGGGAACACGTCACTTGGGGGTGGTTTATAGGCTCCCTCTATTTCCAGTTCAGTTTCTCAGCTTCTTGTGTGACAAAATCTTCAGGCACCTGCCACCATGGCGGCCACCATTGCTATCGTACTGCCACCCCATGATGGACTCTTATCCCTCTGGAACCTCAAGCCAAACTAAACATTTGCTTCTGTCCATTGCTCTTGGTCATGGAGCTTATCACGACAACAACAAAGTAGCTAATGCAGGGGAATAGTGGTTCTCTTTGAGTGGAATTTCTGGAATAGTTATTGGAAAGACTAGATGGTTCTATTTCTTAGTCTGAGTGCTGGTTTTTTTGTGGG
Source organism: Peromyscus attwateri (assembly GCA_902168425.1). Taxonomy (NCBI): domain Eukaryota; kingdom Metazoa; phylum Chordata; class Mammalia; order Rodentia; family Cricetidae; genus Peromyscus; species Peromyscus attwateri. The sequence continues at coordinate 3,143 of CABHPP010055223.1, forward strand.
TATTTTCCTCACTTTGATGATTTCTTTTTCTGAATGTATGGTGCACACTAATTCAAAAGCTTATTTAAAATTCGACCACCTGTCATGTCTCTTCCTGCATGCCTGGCGGTGAAACAAATACAGCTTGCTGTTAGCCACACCACATCCCATTCTGTGCTGCTATACAGACTATGTTCAGCCAACTTTCCAACTTCCCTTGCAACATTCCTGGCTAAGGCTGAAGGACAAGTGTCACTTTCCAGCCATGAAGCAAAACCAGAATTCCATCTGCACACTGTCTTCTCCTTTGCAGCAGCTGGATGCTGTGGTAAGAAGTGGGAGACATCAAGTCCTAAGAGGGAGGCAGCCAGAACTGTGGCTTTGAGGGGAGCTGTCCACAGACCAAGCATGCTGCAGTCAGTGGTTACAAGAACAAACACCTTCCACTGTGTGCAGGCCACTGGCTATGTGTTCTGTGGATTCCCTGTAGCTTGCTCTACCCGAATTCACTTTCCAATGATTCTTCAGGGGAAATAGTAAGTTCTCTTTTTTCTCTGCTTCTTTCCTCTTTTCCTCCCTTCCTCCTTTTCCTCTGTCCCTCTTTTCCTTCCTCCTTTTCTCTTCCTACCCATCTTATTCCCTGTCTTCCTTTTATTTTTCTATTTTGACTAGTTGTGTTATCACTCCTGTCTTTTTTTTTTGATGCCCAATGTATAACACAGCTTACAAACTCTCCAGCCATACCTAATTGCTAATAAATACATTCATTTCTTATTTCAATTATTTAATTTTTATTTCAGCAGTACTACCTGGTTGGGTTTTATTAAAGACTATGTCAGAATTTTTTATCATTATTATTCTTGGAAGATATTTATAATCTTGCTTATTTTTTTCTTTAAACACTGTAGAGAACCGTTAATGCATTACGTATGCCTGGTAGTTCCAATATCTAAACACTATATTGCCAGTTGTCCTTGTTGCCTCTGACTCACGGTGAGTAATTTCCTACTGTGCTCAGTTAACATTACAATAAACAGTCCTTTTCCCTAAAAAATTCTCTGTGAAACTTCTGCAAGGCTGAGATGCAGAGAATGTGCTTTGCCTCCGTGGGGCTTCTGGAGGGCTCCCAGCTCGCAGCTTTCAATGGATCCAGCAGATCAAGCCTTGATGACCACCAGGTGCCTGCAGCCTAATTAAAGAGGGCAGAGCTTGGGCTTGCTGAGGGCTGGGGGTGTCTACCTTCTGTTCTGCTCAGCACCCAACAAACAAAACTAATAATGACATACCAAAAAAGAGGGAACAAAACAGATCTTGAAGTCCCCTGGGATAGTGCAAAGCTGAAAGTTGGTTCTGATTCACCCTGCCCGCTGCCCCCCAAGGGCTTGTGTTTGGGAACGCTACTCTATGGCAGAAACATCTTCTTGTAGCTCCCAGTTGGGGAAGCTATGCTGCTTTCTCCCTTTTTAACACCCTGTCATTCCACCCAATGTGGGTTTGCCTAACTGGGAATGCCTTCAGGCCCCACTTACCCGTGGCATCCTGAGATACAGGAGCCCTGGCCTCTGAGTATTCTGTCTCTTCCTTCTTCGATGCTGTTGAGTGTAATACTGAATGTGTCCCCCAGAATCTTTAAGTTCCTGAAGGGGACCCAGTCCTCCAGCAACATGCTCTGCCATTATACGGCCATGAGTACTGAGGATTTCTGGGGAGGAGGGGGAACAGGAGAAGAAGTAAGAGAGCATCCAGTATGGAGCTGAAACATGTAATTCTAAACTGTCATAGAACAGGGTGGGTTGGGGATTGTGAGGGTGGAGAAAATAAAAATAGTCTAATTAGCAATGGGGTGTAGCAGAGCACCTTCATGGAGGAAAGTGGGAACTTCAAGCCTCCCACATCCATGAAAAGCATTTGATGATGGAGTCAGAAAATGAAAGGTAACCCTGAGTCGAAGAGAGCAAGCAGCACAGCAGAGCATTCAAACAAATAAGAATAGAACAGAACGGGTCATGAGGAAAGTCACCTACGAAGTGAAATAAATAAAGGGGATGCACAAAGCAAACAAATGGTAAACAGAGAAATGAGGGTCACGTCTTACGTTAAATGTGAGCAGGATGGATTATCCCATTAAATGATCAAGATGGTTATTTTGAGTTAAAAAAAATAAAAACAAAGACCAGATATACCTTGTTTATAAGGAACACTCTTAAAAATGGAAAAGAAACATTGCAAACAGAGGGACAGGCACTGAGATGTCAGAAGAGCCCAAACAAAAGCAAAGCAGAAATAACAATATTAATGCCACAGGGGCTAGAACGTAAGGTTAGAGGCACCAAACGAAATAAAGAGGAACACTGTGTAATAATAAAAGACAGTTTATGGCAGAGAAGCACTGGCCATAAACCTGCATGTCCTGTAGAGACATGGCACCTAAGTATGTGATATTAATTATTAGACATTCAGAGACGCATTCATTCTAAAACAACAGCCATCTTGAAAGACTGGCATGTTTCCTTCAGAGGGAGATGGCTCTGGATATTAAAAAGAGAGAGAGAGACATTTTTTAACACAAAAGTCGAACAATGCACAAAGAATGTCTGTTCCTCTTTATGGTCAGGATCTTTCAGTGGATTAACAGTGGCTGCAAAGTCACAAATTTGAAATGATGTTTTAGGCTATGTCTGTGAGCGCAGTTCAATAAAATTAGAAGTGGGAAAAAAAAACAACAACAACAACACAGAAAGAGCATTTGTTCTTTGAAAGTTAAGAAATGCTCACCAAACCGACTGATGTGTGGAACAGGAAATCAAAACAGAGCAGTGGGTGATTTAGATAAAAGACGCACAGACACAAATAGGGAGGAATAGACAGAAAACTGGTAATACCACATGTTCCTATTATCCAGGATAAAAAGCTGGAATCGATTGGTTGAAAATATAAATATGAAAAATTAACAAATAAATCAGTAAGTTTTTCTGGAATAAAGAGAAAGGAAGACAGGCAAGCTCGGGGTAAATCTAATCAAGATAAAGCAAAATCTGAGAACTCCGAGTCAGACTGCAGGAGCAGAGTGAGAGTAAGCACCACGCTCCAATCGAGTTCCGAGATTTCTCCATTAACTATAGTAAAAAAATAAAATAAAATAAAATAAAAGTAATCACTCCATAGCTCCCTTGAAAGCCCTGCAAAGCTCTAGAAAGTGGAAGGAATTGAGAAGATTTTCCAAAGCTTCTCTACATGACAGAGCTAAGAGTTCCGAGTCATCGTTACAAGAAACCAAGCTTTTCAAGACACTATAAGAACAAACTGATCATTGTGGGAAGAAAGAGGTTACAGAAAAATGGAATATAGAAAGTTTTGTTTTTCTTTTAAGTCAACAAAGCACTCATAAAGGGGCCAGGGAGAACTCAATGGGTAATATACCTGCTGTGCAAGTGTAAGGACCCTAGTTCAATCCCAAGAGCTCACATTCAAAAGCAGTGAGGAAGCCGGGCGGTGGTGGTGCGTGCCTTTAATCCCAGCACTCGGGAGGGAGAGCCAGGCGGATCTTTGTGAGTTCGAGGCCAGCCTGGGCTACAGAGCAAGATCCAGGACAGGCACCAAAACTGCACAGGGAAACCCTGTCTCAAAAAAAAAAACAGTGAGGAAGATGGCTCAGCAGTTAAGAGCTCTGGCTACTTTTTGTGCAAGGACTTGTGTTCAGTCCCCATCACTTACATGGCAGCTCACAATCCTCTGTGCCTCCAAGAGCACTACACATACATGGTTTACAGATGTACATGTAGGTAAAATGCCAAAACACATTTTAAAATTATATACCAATTATACATAAATATATGTATATTGAAAATCACATAGCTAACTATGGTGTCACACATGTAATCTCAGGGCTGGAGAGCAGAGACAAGTGGATCCCTGGGGCCTACCAGGCAGGTTCTAAGTGAGAGAGAGAGAGAGAGAGAGAGAGAGAGAGAGAGAGAGAGAGAGAGAGAGTCACTGCTTGAGGAATGACACCTGAGGTTGTCCTCTGGCTTCCACATGTACACACATACACATACACTCACACACACACATACACACACCCACACACATACTCAGAAAATGACTTCATCAAGATGTGAAAAGGATATTCTTATTTAATGAAGTGAGATTTAAAGGATACATATGACACATAATGATTTGTAAAAGCAAATCTAATTAAATGCATCCTATTGTTTTCTTCTTATAATGATAAAACAATCATAAAATTAACCACAATTAATAAATATAAAACTAGCAATAATCAGTTCTCTGACACTGAAGGCTGAGCAATGCAAGGTAAGACTCATCCTTCATATGACTTAATACAAACTTCTGCATGTATGTTGCAGGTGCCCAATAACTCACTCAACTAAATGCTTAACGCTGAATAAATGCCCCATGAAAAAATTGTGCTGAATTTTGGAGCAGAGTCCCCACAGGCTGTATTAGTAGGGAATGTGGACCCAGATCAGATACCATACATCAACAAGAAAAGAGTATTTCTCAAAGAGGGTCAGAAGTATGAAATGCAGAACAGCAGAAAGAGCTCCTAGATCTTTGTCCTGCCAGAATAGAGAGCCATGGATCTTCCACCTAGGTGTGACATGGACTAAGGTATAACCTTTGTAGATGGTCATTTGAAAGGATAATATGAAGTCACGCATACACACACACACACACACACACACACACACACACACAGTATTATTGGCCATTACAGTAATCATTCCTGTCAAAGACAGTGGTCTAAAGAAGAGTGCAGGGTTTTCAATGTGTTCCCTGGAGTTTATGCACTAACTGTCTTAGTTAGGGTTTCTATTGCTGTGATAAACACCATGACTAAAAGCAACTTGAGGAGGAAAGGGTTTATTTCATCTTACAACTCTCAAGTCACATTCCATCACTGAGGGAAGCCAGGGCAGGAACCTGGAGGCAGGAAATGAAGCAGAAGCCATGGAGGAACATTGTTTACTGGCTTACTCCCCATGCCTGCTCAGTCTCCTTTCTTACACACCCCAGGATCACCTGCCCAGGGATGGAAATACTCGCAGTGAACTGGGCCTTCCTACATCAATCATTAGTTAAGAAAATGCTCCTACAGTCTTGCCTACACGTCAATGTTACAGACACATTTTCTCAGTTGGGATTTCCTCTTGGATAATTCTAGCTGGTGTCAAGTTAGGGGGAAAAATAAAACCTAGGTAGCACAGTAACTTACTCCTCAAAACCATATATTTATGTCATTTGAAGGTGGCCCTTTTCAAAGCAAATAGGATTAGATGAAGTCATGAATTGGGGCCTTTGTAAAAGATTTGATGTCTTGCTAGGAAGAGTTGGGGAGACCTGAGCTAGCACACATGCTCTGTGTCAAAAAGCAATGCCCATCACCATGGCATGGCACAGTAAGAAGGATGTCACTAGGTGCTGAACAGATGAGAGAGCCACTCCTGGACATTCAGTGTGCAGTCATGAGATAAATAGACTTCCAGTTTTCACAAATCACCTAGGCTTGGACGTTTTATTTTTAGCAACAGAAAATAGGTTAACAGAAAGAAGAGGGAATGAGAGGGTGGGAGGAAGGGGGGCATTTGGGTGAGTTCTGCTATGTGGATTGCGTCTTCCTCACCATTCCCAGACACCATATTCCTACATTAACTGGAAGATCAACTTCCCAAGTTTTCCTCTGTATTCCATGGCCCTGCCTCAACAAGCCTTGCTGATTTTGTATCTTGAATCTCTCTTGAATTATGCTCCACTTCTTGTCTCTGCTCATATTCCTGTGGTTGATATATTATGCACCCCAATAAACTTATCTGGGGGTCAGAGAACAGAACAGCCATAATTATTAAACATAGAGGTTAGGCAGTGGTAGCACACGCCTTTTAATCCTAGCATTCCAGAGGCAGAGATCCATCCGGATCTCTATGAGGAGTTCAAAGCCACACTGGAAACAGCCAGGCATGGTGACTCACGCCTTTAATCCCAGGAAGTGATGGCAGAAAGCAGAAAGGTATATCAGGCGTGAGGACCAGGAACTAGAGCTGGGTAAGCTTTCAGGCTTTCAAGAAGCAGTTCAGCTGAGATCCATTTGGATAAGGACTCAGAGGCTTCCAGTCTGATCAGCAAACAAGATCAGCTGAGGAACTGGTGAGGCGAGGAAGTTGTGGCTTGTTCTGCTTCTCTGATCTTCCAACATTCACCCTAATACCTGGCTTCAGGTTTGATTTTATTAATAAGACCTTCTAAGACTTGTGCTACATCTGGCGCCCAACGTTGGGCTCTTGAATTCTCTCAGCTCTGTGACTACATCAATGACCCCAACATGACTCGGCCTGTAGATGACATTCCAGACCAGCCAGCTGGAGTTGGGGTTTACACGGCAATGTGGCAGCTGGCCTGGGCACTGATCTTCAAAATAGTCATTACTATATTTACCTTTGGCATGAAGATTCCTTCAGGCCTCTTCATCCCCAGCATGGCTGTACGAGTGATGGCAGGGCCGGATGGTGGGAATTGGTGTGGAGCAGTTGGCCTACCATCACCATGACTGGATCATCTTCAGGAACTGGTGCAGGCCTGGGGCAGACTGTGCCACACCAGGGCTTTATGCAATGGTGGGAGCTGCAGCCTGTCTAGGTGGAGTGACAAGGAGGACAGTGTCACTGGTGGTCATCATGTTTGAACTGACTGGAGGTCTGGAGTACATTGTGCCTCTGATGGCAGCCGCTGTCACCAGCAAGTGGGTGGCTGATGCCTTTGGGAAAGAAGGGATTTATGAAGCCCACATCCATCTGAATGGGTACCCATTTCTCGATGTGAAGGATGAATTCACCCACCGTACTCTGGCCACTGATGTGATGCGGCCCCGGAAGGGAGAACAACCATTGTCAGTGCTTTTGTCTGGTCTGTCCTACATTCTCAACTGCTTTTCCTCTGGTGCCCTTAAAAAAAACTACTGCTCTTAACAAGAAACCCTGCCTCATATGATGGAAGGAAGAAATGACACCCAAGGTTATCCTCTGACCTCCACACATGTACCATGAAACATGGGACTGAGGATGATTTTAACAGAAAGTATCTCTCTTTCTGTCTCTGTGTCTCTCTATCTCTGTCTCTCTGTCTTATCACTGCCTCTGTCTCTCTGCCCCCCACCTTAATGTTACAGCTAGTAACAAATGTCTGAGGTATTAGTGTGTTTGTCATCGTTCTGTTACAACAGATCCCTAAGACAAATCAAAGAACAGAAAAGTTCATTTCGGCTCATAAGTTTAGAGGTTTCAGATACTTCAAGTCACCCTCTCGATTTGGCCTGTGATAGGCAGCACACATCGTGGCAGGGAACATGTGGTATGGTAAAGCTGTTGGCCTCATGGTAGCTAGAAAAGATAGATGATAGATAGATAGATAGATAGATAGATAGATAGATAGATAGATAGATAAATGAAAGAGAGATGATGGATGGATGAAGAGATAGAAAGAGAAGGAGAAGAGCTGGAATTTAACCTAACATCCCTTAATTAGGTCCCACAACCTCTCAGGAGTGCCACTAGACAGGAACTATGACCTCAACACATGGGCTCCTGGGAGGAAGAGGACATTCAAGATCCAAGCTGTAGACAGTAAATACTACTGTTTTTCTTGCCTTGTGGATGTAGTAAGTAAAACCAGGAAATGTGAAATAGTCTGTTACGGATGATTGCAGGGATGAACAACCAAGCAAACAAGTTCTTGTAGACTTGGAGTCAGGATCATTCCCAGGAGGTGAGGCATCCATCAAACAGGTGTTCATGAAATGCTTAGTTGTGGAGCAGGCGCTGAGGGAAAGGAGGAGCTGGAAGGCTTTGAAGACCACAGACTTCATATTCTGACAGTTAACTCATGGCTTTCCAAGGAAGAGTCCTAAGCCTCCCGTACCTTCAACTGTGCTCAGAGCACTGTCCTTCCAGGGACAAAGCGATCAGGTTTGTCAGGCTAATCTTAGGATGTTAACAGAAAATGTCAGACTACAGGAATAGGAACTGTATTGCAAACTTATTCTGCAGCAGACCATTTTTAGTTAAATAAAAGTCACTTGGCTCTCCATGGCTGTATTACACATAGTTTCCTTGGATTTTTCTAGTACTAAACCCTTTGGAAATAAATATAAGTGGCTTAGAAAAATAAAATATGGCTTGCATTCTGCCCAGTCCCTTGCTATTGTGGATTTGTCCATGTTGAAAAGCATTTGTAAACAATTCTCATGGCAATTGAAATTGGAAATATAAATAAAAAGGGTCCCAGCCTTTAGGCTGGCATTAGAATGAGGCTAGAAAACTCATCACATTGCAAATTTTTAAATTAACATGTAGGGATTATGGCTTCCTAATAATGCTGAAAACCAAGCAGATGGGATATACTAGAAGTGTAGGAGTGAAGTAGAAACGTGAATGTTGTATTTGCAAAGGTCTTGAAGACCGTAAAACATTACCTACTGCATAAAAATAGGTACAAAAATTTCTTCAGAAAGTTGACATTCTGATATGCAGATAACTTTCACAATAAAATTCAATGTCCTATTTTATGATATTTCACACACACACACACACACACACACACACACACACACACACAC
>CABHPP010055232.1:0-11836 GCA_902168425.1 Peromyscus attwateri
TGTGTGTGTGTGTGTGTGTGTGTGTGTGTGTGTGTGTGTGTGTGTTCATGTTCTCCCAAAGAGATAAACCTTGGGGGGATTTACAAACTGAAGTTTCAGGTTTAATTTCTGGCACTCAGGATCAATTGGAGCATGAAGATGAGACACGGAGCTCTCTAATGTGTGGATATTGGTGTCACTTATTATAACAGGGCTCTGGTGGATTTCACAATGCTAGAAACAAGTGTGGAGAATGCACAGACCTGGTTCAAAGTCCTGGCCTCTGTGCTCATCACATGACTGGGGACAATAGAGTCCACCTTAACTACATAGATGAGGTTGGGTCCTGACCCTTCAAGGGGAACACTGCCACACACTGGCCCCTATAACTCAGATAACGTATGCAGGGGGAATAAATGCGTACAAGTATGAGGTCCTCTTAAGGGGAACCTTTGCCCCCCCTGCCTGCAGAGAGGTTGGGACCACTGAATGGAAAAACATCTGTAGAAATAGAGAGAAGTACCTTACAAAAGCCTCCAAGGAGGGTGAGAACACAGTGCAGCCATAGCCTGGGTGTGAGAGTCAAAGGGGGAAGCCCTGGTAAGAAGCAAGTGTGGGGTATGTACTCTGTGTCTGTCAGTTAACACCAAGTGTTTTCAGTACTGAGCTCTTCTGGGTATAAGTGGTGACCATGGGGCTGACAGAGCCGCCCAGAAGACTGGAATAAGGAAACTGACCATACAAGGATGGACTAAAGTTCCAGTTTCTTCGTTTACTGAGAAGTCTGGTCAAGTCTGGTAAAGGAGGGAGATAGTCAGAGAGAAGGTGGCCCAGAAAATGTTCCAGGTGGGACAAGAAGAAAGGCCAGTGATGACTTTCCAAGTTGACTTAATATTTGATTTCCAGTGGCTTCTGTGTCAGCCAGTGCCTCAATGTTCCCTTCTCACAGTTTACAAAGCAAGTTTATACATTAATGTTTTGGTTTGTTGAACTGATTTCCTATTTCAGGGTCTGTCCTTCGTGTGACGGCTTCAGTGTGGGCCCTGCTGATGAGCAAAGGCTCTAGTAGCAGCTCCCAGGAGGAGGAAACAGACCACTTACCGAGTGACCGGTCCTGGAATCGTTCGCTTCTGGACTCATCAGAAAGAAAACCTGTAACACATTAACAACGCTCAGGCCAGACTTCCCCACCCACTTCCAGAGAGTGCTGTAATCCTGGAGCTGAACCTGCAAATATGCTCCTTAGACAGAGGAGCCGCGTATGACAGCAGAGGATTTTATTGACATTAATGTCAATAGGAAAACTCATCAGAAACATAAAAAATGGCTTCTAAATGGCAGAGCATGAACCTGATGCCATTTACAACTGAACACTGCGCAGGGAGGGGAAGTGAAGAGCCTTCTGTGACCCAACCAAAACACCGTGAGAGACAGTGACATGAATGCCAGTCACATGACTGGAGATGGCTGAGTCTACCCTGATTAGGCACATAACCACACGCTAGACCCTACGGCGTGGATGGTGCATGAAGGGGGAATAAGCATGTCCAAGTGTGAGGCCCTCTTAATGCATGTGCTGGTTAGATTTTTGTCAACTTGACATAAACTAAGTCATCTGAGAAAACCTCTACTGAGAAAATGCCCCTACCAGATTGGCCTGTATGCAAGTCTATGGCGGTGCATTTTTCAATTGATGACTGATGTGGGAGGGCTCAGCCCACTGTGGGCAGTGCCAACCCTGGGCAGGTGGTCCTGGGTTGTATTAGAAACCAGGCTGAGCAAGCTATAGAGAGCAAGTCAGTAAGCATCACTCCTCCATGGCCTCTGTTTCAGTTCCTGTCTCCAGGTTCCTGCCTTGAGTTCCCTTCATGATGGACCATGACTGAGATGTGTAAGCCAAATAAGCCCTTTCCTCCCCCAAGCTGCTTTTGGTTGTGGTATTTTATCCCAGCAACAGAAACAGGACTAGAATAAGGGGAAATTGCCATTAGCCCTACCGGACCGCAGCTGGGACTACTGAATGCAATCCTGTATGGAGAACTCTGTAGAAATACTTAAGCAAATGGTTGCATCATTACCCAGTGAGATAAGAAAGGACAGAAGTAAAACCAAGTGTTTGCTTTTTGTAATGACTTTAATTGTTCAAAGGTTATCTGTAGAAAATCTAGACATATCTAGCTTGAAATGCTTCCCAGAGAACTGTGATTTGAAGTTGTATGAAGGAAAAAACCAAATAATATTTAAAGGTCATAGTTCTCAACTTACCAAGAAGATAATCATTTCTCCGTCTATAGGATCTTGCCATGTCCCCAAAAGTCATCTAAAGAAGTTTAGATATCAGGATGAAAGAGAAAACTGTAAATGCTACATAGAGGACTCGAAATATAATGCATTCAGTAAAATAAGGGTAGGTCTCTATGGTATCTAATGTGTATATTAAAGAGAGCACAGAAAGAGGCTGGAAAGATGGCTCAGTGGTTAGTTAATTAATTAAAACAATTTCAGAGGAAGATAACTCAGGAAAAACAGGTGGGATGATACATGCCTGAATCCAAGCAGTCAAATGGCAGAGACAAGGAGATCGTGAGTTCAAGACAAGCCTGGGCTGTAAAGTGAGACCTTGCCCTTCCCACAAAGAAAAGAAATGACAGAAGCCAAGAAGGAAGGCAAGAGGGAGGGAGGGAGAGGGCAGGAAATCCCATGGAGAAGAGCAAGTTACATGAAATTTCAGTCAAAGCCAAAGCTTTCACTGTGCTTCCAAATGCTGCAGAGCAGAAATGGAACTTTATTATTAGACCAAGTTCAGGTCAAATTTAGAGCTTTAGAGGAAATGTCTCTGTGAGAATTCCAATTTACACTCATGAGATCAATAGTAGTTTGTAGAAAACTCCACAATCCACACACTTCATTATGAAACAGCCAAGGAGTAGGTATGTGGACTCCACAGAGGGCATTAATGCTCATATACAATTTTTTTTTTTGGAGACAGGGTTTCTCTGTGTAGCTTTGGTGCCTGTTCTGGATCTTGCTCTGTAGACCAGGCTGGCCTCGAACTCACAGAGATCTGCCTGGCTCTGCCTCCCAAGAGCTTGGATTAAAGGCGAGCACCACCACTGCCTAGCTATAATTCTTGAAGTTAGAGTTTTATACACTTTTTAATATAATGTTCATAATAGAGCTCTATCTTGGCAAATTGAATAAAAATAGAAGATGTAGAGAAAGTTATTATACAGCTGCACAGTAGTAGAAAAGATTTAAAAACCAGTCAAGAATATTACCCCACTACAAATGAGCAAATGATATAACTGTGATGTTAATCACACCATTGGAGTCTAGAAGGTTCTTCTTTGTGCCGTATTCCTGAATACTTCTTCCCCAGCATTCTTGTATTCTTTCAACAAGTATTTACTGAGCACCTATCTGGTATCAAGTACAAATGAGGCAGATGAAAACTAGCGCCCCCCAGCCTCAGGAGATGCAGTCTAGTAGGGAAAGTTGTCAAGGACGTAATGTGAGGTCAAGTCATAAGTGTATATCATTGATTTCATAGTAATAATGCAAACCACTTTGTCATGGCTAATGTTGGCTGTTAACTTGATGGGATTTGGAATTACCTAGGAGACACACCTCTTGTAGAGTCTATGAATAGGTTTAAGTGAGAAGTCCCACACTAAATGCAAGTGGTGCCATGCCGTGGCCTGGGGTCCTAGGATGAATAAAATGGGGAAAAGAAGAAAGCCAGCTGAGGACCAGTACCCCCACACCTCTCTCCTTCCTGACTTCAGACACAGTGTAACCAGCACCTCACAGCCCCGCCACTACAGCTAAGGCTGTCCTTGCTGCCATGCTTTGCCTGCCATGATGGGCTGTCCCTTCAAACTGTGAGCCCAAAGGAATCCTCCCTTAAGCTGCTTTTGTCACTAATACATTGTAGATGGCAATTAGGGACAAAAAGGCTGCTTCCACCATTGACTCAACATCTATGGTCCATCAGACTCTGGAGCTGGTGTTTCACATCCATTGACGCCTCATTTGGGCTCACAGGCAGGACGAAGACAGGCTCTAAGGTGTCTCTACACTACAGATTAGCATGTCAATCACTCTGGAAGTGTTTATCTAACCTATCTCATTCCCTTTCAAGGCTGAAGGCTCAGAGGCAAGTCAATATCCTAAACCTGAGGTCATTTTCCATTCCAGGAGGATCAAAACTTTGAAGGATGCCCCTCAGCCCACCCTGCAGAGCAATTATCCTGAAGGCGAGGCTGCACCCTGGAATAGAAGTCATCACATGTAGGAACTAGGCTGGTTCCCTTCGGCAAAGAAAGTGATTAATAGTTTATCAATTTACTCGATTGGATTGCAGGACAGATTGGGGCTGAAATAATGATGAGTCAGTGATGAGGGCACCACATCTTGCTGAGAATTGCTTAGTCATGCATATGCCTCTCACCTTCTGCTCCATTTTTTTTTCTCTAAACCTAGACTCTAGACTCATGTCTAGGCTTCAAAGGTGGACACGGGGGTCACTGGACCCTTTGGTCTATTGCTCTTCCCACTGTGGCCCCATTAAACAAATCTCTCTCTGCTTTTCACTGTTTCCTTCCCTGGCTTATTGGAATGGTTGCCCCACCACACCTGCTGGGGCTGCAGCCCAGGCCTTTGTCCTAAAAACTCTGGTGACAGCTGGTGTCTTTATTGCTCAGCATTTAATAGGTGAAGAAGGTGAAGATCATGGAGGTTAAAAGAAGGTCAAGAATCCTGACCTAGAGCTGCAGATCTAACAGTTTGGAACACTGGTCCAACAAAAGCGCCCCTGTAATCTCCACTGAGCTACAGACTTGGGTGTCAAACTCTGAAATCTGCTAAGTGATGCTCTGAAACCAAGTCCTGAATCTCGGGGAGGGAAAATGAGAAAGAGGGAGAATGAGAGAATGAGAGGGTTAAAAGAAAAAGGAGGAAGAGGAAGGGACAGAGGGGGAAGAGAAAGAGATCAGGAGAGAGAGAGAGGGATTGAGAGAGAGAGAGAGAGAGAGAGAGAGAGAGAGAGAGAGAGAGAGAGGTTTGACCAGTCCTGTTCCTCTGGAGAACCCTGACTAATATGCTGACTGGTTAAATTTTGGTGATTGTGGACAGCTAGAAAGTTTTCCAGTTTAGATCAAATTCCCTTGGGCTATCTTAGCCCCCAATAGCCTTTTATTGCCCACCTCTATGTATGGCCTAACATCCTTGTGATCATCAAGTCAAATCCTTTGGGGAATGTACCGATCCCTAGCTCCCAGCAACCCCGAAGCTAAAAGTGACATCAGATGCATCCGAGGCCCCTAGCACTTTCCCCTCTTCGCTGTAATGCACCTACACAAACATTGTTGAGAATATCTTGATTTTGTACTTTAATTGTTCTGTGCCTATAAAAACATGAATTAAAAAATCAAACTACCACGCTGGGACAGAGCATTTAGGGTCCACTGAGTCTGTGCTCCCAGGCCATGATCACTTACATTAGCTCCCACTTCTTATTCCCTTTGCGGTAAGAGCTGTGCTGCTGTGTTTTGTGTTGGGGGAGTGAGGTGGGGAGAAATAAGGATTATGGAAAATGAGACAGTAGTTGTTCAAGGGAGAATCCAGCTGTGTGAGCAGAACTCTGTCTCCTGGCGTCCCAATGATGAGCCAGCTATCCTATCAAACTGCTCAGCTTTCACAGACCATCCCCAGACCCAGCTGGAAGGAGACAGGCCCCCATCATACCTCCTCACTGCTGTTGGAATCAGATGCAGAGGCCCAGCGGCAGTGAGCCCACACATCCTGCACCTGTCCCTTGGACATCTGCACGGTGCTCCTGCAAGCAGCTGTCGGCTGCAAAGACAGAGTCATGAGTTGCTTCTTCAGCACCCTGTGGGAGGGGTTAGCCCCTGGACAACAAACTGGGAAATAATGCAGGGTTTGCAAAATGAGGCAGAAAGGGGAAATTCACAGAGGTGGTTCAGTTTTCCAAAGCGAACACTCTGCAGAACTAAGCAGCAATAAAAAGAATGTTTAAATATCTCCATGAGTTTAATACCAGTCTCTGAGAAAAGCCCGCCTTCCCTCGTGAGTACAAAGGGCTGTCTGAAATCTAGTCTTCCTTTAACAGAAACAAGTGGGAGAGATGGCACACATTTGACTATATATACATACATGCATACATAGGTATGTACGTACACACACATACATACATATATACACACACATATATATCTCTGTGTGCATGTGTGTATATCCCATATATATGGATATGGATAAGTCACTTGGCCCTAAGATTTAATTAGAAGTGCATGCCTGTGACAGTCCTCTGTAAGACAGAATCCTATTGAAGTTTATGAGATACATAACCAAATTATTCCCTTTCTAATGAGACCTCGGGAAGTCACTCATTTGGCCGGAAACATTTTGGATCTGGACCGGTGGTTTCCTTCTGATCAGCGAGGGTCCCTCCCCACAATGGCTGACTATTCTGGTCACAGGGAATGCAGAAACAAATAGGCCACGTGAGCTGAAGGAGAAGGGGAGACACTCTGCGGGCAACACTCAGTCAGGGACAGCGTACCGAAGTGAGGCTCACAGTTTCACACTCATGTTGGGCAGAGTTTCAAACGTGCTGGGCCTTCTCTTTGCTGTGGGCCTCTTTGCATCCGCTGTGCCTGATGCAGACCATCCCCACCTTGTGAGACTGATAGAATACGTACAGGAGAGAGAGAGAGCTCATCTGTACTTTAGAGAATAGGACACTGGGGCAGAAAGGGTTAAAGAATTGACCAATATCACCAAAGACTGCAGATTCCAAGCTCAAGAGCTCACTCCCTTAAGCACAGAACACACAGTTCATGGCAGGAAATGCTGTAGTGACCCAGTGTGTGGCTGAGTGCCAGACAGGCAGTGGCCAAGCTCCCTTGGTGACCCCTGACCCACTCCTGGCCATGGAAGTAGTGAGGGTCTCCCTTGCATTACTTTCTGGGTCACTTACCACATAGTAGCCCCTTCGGAATGTACAGGAGGAAGGATCACCAGAGTCTCTCAGGCATGTAGTTTCCTGAACACGGAACTCCAAGTTCATGACCAAGGTGTCTTCATCCAGGACGTTGACCTTCACAAAAGCAAAGCATGGATTTGCAATAGACATGTTTTTGAGATTCATAGTGCTGGTATGATTCTTTCTGCCCAATGAGAAAATGTTGACAGAATCACCTACTTGCTGGAAAAGCTATGTGTTATCTTAGCATCCATGTGGTGGCATGCACTCACATTGAAGCCCATAGAGAAAAGCCATGCAACATTGACAGCTGTGGAACCACAAGCTGAGTGTAGCGGGTACCCCTCAAATCTCAGCGCTCAGAAGGCCGAGGCAGGAAGTTCCAAGCCGAGGCCAACCTAGGCTGTATAGAGAGATCTTGTCCCCAAACAATAGTTAATGGAAGGGTAGGAGGGAAGGAAGAAGGGAGGGAGGGAGAGAGGGAGGGAGGGAGGGAGGGAGGGAGGGAGGGAGGGAGGGAGGGAGGATACAGAACGTATGCCTTCACACCAAGGCCAACAATGCTTCTAAAGATTTACACTGGCAATTCCTTCTCTGTGGAGTCCCTACTTATGAACTGACCTAGTCACCAAATATTATTTGTAACTCCTAAATTAGTCACTTAGATTTTGCGTTGTTCCTGGAAACACGCGAACTGGCAAAGCTTTGAGTTACCCAATGTGCACGTCCTCAGCTAACGGGAAGGAGGGGGTGAAGTGGTCTGCCTTCTTGTTCCAGCCTATGTGCTGTGAATACAGTGCTTGTGTTCCGTTGGGAAACTTGTGATTGGCGTTTGGGCGCTTTCTTTGGGTCGTCTTGGTCCCCAGGCTAGTGCTAGAGTCTGTCTGGCCTCAAGAGTAAGAGACTGTGGTGCGCCTTATGTAGAAAACACATGCATTCAGTAAGAGTTCTTCGGGTGGAAATCCTAGATTCCTGGGCAGTGAGTTCAATGCTAATAAATCTACAATGTAGATTATACTAGGTACCAATAAGCTAAAAAAAAACCCTCACAAAAATAAGGCTACATATTGAATGTGTCAGTGAAAGTCTTGTGCCCCAAAGCTCTTGGGAACCTCACTCTTAATCTCTCCTAGGAGCCTCGTGTTTGCCAGTTCAGTCTAGAAAACAGCAATAATAG
The DNA here is from genome assembly GCA_902168425.1 of Peromyscus attwateri. Classification (NCBI taxonomy): domain Eukaryota; kingdom Metazoa; phylum Chordata; class Mammalia; order Rodentia; family Cricetidae; genus Peromyscus; species Peromyscus attwateri. The sequence continues at coordinate 8,163 of CABHPP010055232.1, forward strand.
ATTGCATGGACTCGAAGTGACATTTTCTTAATGGAGGCACCATACATGTCCACCAATTCCTATAATAAGTAAACGAGCCACAGGCCATCCCCTGGTTGGGCACTTTTGACCTATGACTAAATCTACATCGTTTTCTAATTCTTTTCAAACTTCCTGAAGAACCTGCGTGGTCTGAGAACAGGGGATGTTATGATGCACCAAGCCCCTCCCTGTGCCCTGGGCACCTGAGGCAGGGCAGTAAAGCTGTCAGGCAGCTGTGATTCCAGAGTGGGTACTGCCCCACAAATGTTTGCAAAAAATAAAAAAATAAATAAATAATAAGCAAGACCATTCTGGAAGGTTCGTACCGAAGAATGACAGCAAGTAAGTGCCTGATAGTGGGGAAAAGGGAGGAAGTAGTTGTGTTATTAAAAAAAGACCCAGAAGAACCTTCCAGAAGAGGGAAAATGTAAGCAGAGACTCTAAGGATAGGCCTTGTTGTCTGAGGGAAGAGCAGAGCCCAGTGTCCTGGGACAAAGTCTGACCCATGCTACAAGCGCAGTGTAAAGAGGGGAGGATCATTTACTGCAATGTTGGAGAGATGTGGAATGTCAGACAAACTGTAGTCTTGTCAGCCATGGGAAGTCTCTACAGAGTACAGAGGCAACCCAGGCTTCTCTGTCCACCCACGGTAATTTCTGCTGCCAACATCTACTCGGTCATACCCTTACGATTCTCTCTCAAACATACTTTTTAATTCTTTCTGCAACCAGGCTAGAGGGCTGGGTTTCCAGGACCTTGTATTCGGCTTCTCTTTGAATTCCAAACTCTGTCTTTATACTGATTAGCTCTCCTCCCACTGGACTGCAAGTGGCCAGAAGCAGCCTTCGACACTTTGCTGCACACTGTCCCTTCCGTCAGATGCCGTAGTTTCCTGATGGGGTTTTAAGGGATGTAGAGAAGAAAGGCCATCTGGCTAGTGAGGAAGCCTGGGTAAGTCTCCCTCACAGAGGAAGAACACAATACTGAGGAGTAGTGTAAAGGCCATCTCTGCTCTGTAATTTTGCAGAAACTTCGGTGGCCCTGTGTGCACTTCCTGTGACATTGTGGAATGCAAGCTCGAGGAACGATCATGGAGAATGCTGCTTGACCAATACACTCAAATGATGGGGGAGAGCGAAGGAGGAGCAGGACCAGGCAGCAAAGCATGAGGTGGGGGAGCAATACTCTGAGACAGCAAGCATCTCACTACGTATCTGTTAGGATCACACGAGTCATCTGTCAGTGACCTATCTTTAGGTATGTGGGCTTAGAGTCAGGCCAAGACGGCCACACGTCCGAATATTCTGGGTTAGCCATGTTTCACTGGCTAACCTGTCTATGGTGTCCCCGGTTAGTTCTCTCTGGATTGGTCCCTGTGTTCCTATTTAATGAATTGCCTTGTTCTATAGTGAGCAATAGCTAAACTATAAGTGAATTTCAACTGTTGATCTGCAAATTTGGCAAGAGGATGTGGGTTCTACAACACTCTAAAAGAATTGCATCCGGCGCCAACAGAACACAGCCTAGATGCCAGCAAAAGCAGGGTTGGAGAAAGAGGCAACTTCATTTGGTATAGCTTTCTTTCAGAAGCAGTGTGGCCTTTGGCTGGCGGCTGCCTCCACCCGCCTCCAAGTGCCTCCCCACAATAGTGTTCAGTGCCAGCTTTGACAGTCAGGTCCGGGGGCTGGTGCCTCATTATAGCTCAGCCCACATCTTCATAACCACACCCAGCTATAACAGGCAACTGAAGCTGGTCAATGAATTTGCTTTGCACTCGGAAAAGAAAACACGGAACCGGTGTCTGAAAAGGGAGGTCAAAGGGACTTGTCCTACACGAAGGCAAGCTGGAAAAGTGCAGTGTGCACTCTGTTGAGTAGCAAAGGAACAGCTAAGTGTAAGAAGCCATGGGTCTAGAGTAGGGTGGAGAAGAAAGAAAGCCGTAGAGACTATGGTGGCAGTATGGCCTCTCCGTGGTGGTAGTGGCTGCCTGGTCATGTGGCCATGTGGTTCCACTCTTGTCTCCACGAGCCTGTCTGCTCTATTTCTTCCTCATCTTTGGCATAAACATCAATTGCTTGGAGAGCATTTCTGTCCCTACCTTCCTCTGAGCCCCATTAAGCCAATAAGAAGACAGTGAAATCCTCAGGGGGCAGGAAGGAGAGATAGATGCTCCTCTATGATACTGCTCCATTTCCCCCCCCACTTTTGCTACACCAAGTCACAGCAAGCCCAAGATAATGTCACTTTGCTCAGTTCTCCAGGTGATCAGGAAATAGCACTATAAGGTTGACAAAGTGGGGTGTTTCTTTGGCTCCGAAGCCAGCGTTTCTTTCCTATAATCACTGGGAGCCCAACACTGAGTGGGAAGAGAGGCTCCTCACTAGAACAGCTCCTACTAATCCAATAGCATCCTAGGAGCCAGGGGGGCTTCAGAACTCTTCACCCCAAACCAGGACATGCACAGAGAGAAGCCAAGGTCAGAGGCAAAACACAGAAGGAAAAATCAGATGTCCCAAGAAGCTTGGAGAACCTCAGGGCAAAAACTATAATTAAAAATCTCTTCTCTGAAACAGTCAGCATGAAAAAGGACCGGCTGTGATCTTTGTAAACAGAAAAATAAAAATGATCTATTCAAGAAAGTAAGCAAGGACATGGCAGAGATGTTAAAGAAGGTGGGAGAAGGGGTCCCCAATCACTCACTCTTTTCAGGGAGCTCCGGGTCTCCTGAAACAGGTAAGGACTCAGGGATTGAGAGTTCACCTTTGCCACTGAGGCCTTGAGGGCTTCCTGCAGGGAGGAAGGGTCGAAGTCGTACACCGGGAAACCTGGACAGCAAGAACAGAGGCCGCAGTGAGAGGCGATGGAACCCGGAGAGGGCTCCGATCCCCTAGAGCAGGTGGCCAAGTGCGTCCTTTACCTAAGGCACACTGGTAGTGCGTTCCCAGCACCAACATAATGAGCGTCCGCAGCGTTGCCCACTTCATCCTGAGAACTGTGACCCAGACCTGGGAGACGGCCTCTCTACAGCTTCAGGATGACAGTTCTTTCTGAGGGTGGCTGTCTTATCCTTGTCACCTGCGACCTGGCTGCCCTGGCTGGCCGGAGCAGTCCGGAACTTCAACAGCGATGATTGATTCTGGTGTCAATATTTACTGCTGACTTTTCCTATGGAAAAGGTCCAGGCTGAGGCCACTTTTGAAGTTTGGACCTTTCCATGGGACTTTAGCCCACAGCAGGAGACATCCAGAGAAGCCCGGGTCTCCGACTATTTTCTCTCTTTGCATTTCATTCTTTGGGGGAGGGGCCAGAACTGTAGACCCAACGAAATGGTGAATTTAAAGCAGCTGTGTATTTATTCCTTACCTGGTCCTCAAATTCCTGCACCCTCGTCTTTTGATGCCAGCTTCCTCCCTCCCTAGAGACCGCGCACATGCAGAGTGATTTTGCCTGCCTGCTTAGCTCTGCCTGCCACCTCCAGTGCGTGACAGAGACCATGATTCCGAAACCGCAATGGCCATGTGTGTGACACAGAGCATAATGAAGTATGTGTTGAATGAGGGAGTGTATGAATATACCAGCTCTCACTGAATTGTCTTTCAGGTCCTTCATTTGAAGCCGGCACTAACTTCTGCTGTATAACAAGTACCCAGAGC
>CABHPP010055265.1:0-12119 GCA_902168425.1 Peromyscus attwateri
GGGGACGGCCCGCCGCCAGGCTGCAGGCACCGGGTCCTCAGGCTCCCGCCCCGGGGACGCAAGGCAACCCCGGCGTGCGGCGCGGCGGTGCTTTGCTCTTCTTCCGGGTGTCTCCCGGCCGGCCGCCTAAGTTAGAGTAGAAAACTCAGTGTCTCCGTAGCCGCGCTTTCCTCTTCAGGCGGGGTTGGTTAAGTAGGCAGATTTCTGGTGGCAGGGCTTCTAGACGTGGTCGCCTGCATGCTGGCCGCCTTAGTTTTGCCGGAGACAGGGCCTCCCAACCTGGCCTTTATGGTCGAGGCTGGCTTCGAACACGGCTTGTGTTAGTGGCTTTTTTTGTTGTTGTTGTTGGTTTGGCTTGGTTTGGCTTTTCGAGACAGGATTTCTCTGTATAGCCTTGGCTGTCCTGGAACTTGGTGTTGGTTGTTTGATCTGTTCGCCATGCGGTGGAGGGGCATGCATTTGAGCCCAGCACTTGGGCATGCAGAGGCAGGTGGATCTCTGAATTCAAGGCCAGAGCGAGTTCCAGGACAGCAAAGGCTACTCAAAGAAAATCCCTGTCTCGAGGGAGGGGAAAAAAAAAAAAAGAACAAAAAGATCTATTTATTGTGGGGTATGGTAGCACACACCTTTAATCCCAGCTACTCTCCCGGGAGGCAGAAGCAGGTCGATCTCACTCTGCTATCTACACAGCGAGTTCCCGGCCAGCAACTCCCAATAGTGAGACATTATTGTTTTTATTTATGTATGTGTGCCTCTGGAAGGTTATGTTCACCATCTGCGTGCAGGTGCCTGAAGAGGCCAGAGGAGTCAGATCTGGAACTGCAGTTGTTAGAGGCTGTTGCGGGCGCCAGGAACTGGCCCTGTGTCCTATGAAAGAGCAGGAGGGGCTGTTAACCGCTCAGCCATCTCTCCAGCCTAGCGTTAGCTTTTGAGGGTGTTTGCTTGTTTGAGAAAGGCTCATACTTTATTCCCAACTGGTCTTAAACTGTATGTGGTTCATTTTGGCCTAGAATCAGCAGTACTGTAGCCTTGAAAACAGTTGAGCCACAAAGTCTTCAAGGGCCTCTTGACATCTCAGGCCATTTCAGCATAGATGTGGTAGGAATCTTTGTAAAACTGGCCTCACTTGTGATAAGAGTTTGTATAGTATTTATGTTCACAAAATGCGTTTATCCCAAGATTGTGTTGCCAATAGATAATATGTTTAAAATGTCAGTTGCCCCCTCCCCTGCTTTACAACGTACACTTACCGTTTTATCTCCATTATAATGTAGCTAAGTGGGAGAGTGTTTGCCTAGCATGCTTCATACGCAGCTCTTGGAAACAACTGGATATCCCACAGTTGAATGTGACAGCTCCTGAATAGTGTTTGCAGTTCTTGATTGCTTGGTCTACAGGACTGTGATAGTACATATCAGCAGTAGATGGTAGTCAAGGCAGAAAACAAAACAAAATACCCTGGCATGATGTCAGTGAATTTCCATTTCTCACATAGGATGATACCTCCAGTTTTCCTGTGCCTCTGTTACCCTGCTTCTGTAGCTGAGGTGGAGTGATTCTCTGAGGATATTTCTTTAGCCATTATTTCATCAGTTCTAATTCGATACATCTCAGTAAGCAGGTGGTTTTGTTACAGTGTTAAATGTGAAGACATTGGCGCTCTGTAGGGAAGGAATGTGCTCGACTTATGGTCTGGTGGAGAGACAGAAAAACAGCAGTTACATTACTGTGGTAGGTGTTGCAAGAAGGCCAGCTTGATCTGTAGAGCGAGTTCTAGGACAACCAAAGCTACACAGAAACCCTGTCTTGAAAAACCAAAAAGGAAAAACTACTGGGGTGTACAGTCAGCCTCTAGACTAGTCTAGGGGAGGTCATCATGTCGGTTTGCCTAGAGAGGAAATTATAGAAGCAAGCCTCAGGAGGAGGAAGGGGAGATAGTGTTTGTAGCATAGGAAATAGCATGTATGCAAGCCTCAAGGTGAGGTGAAGCAAGCCAGCCACATCTGAGGATCTGGAAGATTCAGTGTGACTAACAGTTGTGGAAATGATGGGTAAGGGGGCTCCCTGACCCCAAACTTACCACATAGTTACTGTTCATTCATGACGGTCAGTCTCTGCTGGCCACTGAGCACATATTAGCCTAAGCTTAAAACGGAGAGAAACAGGCAGGCTGGTAAACACAGCTCATTGTTAAGTAATCTAGAGAGACGTGCCAGACAAGGGGACCCTATTAAGATAGATAGGAATGGTAACGGGAGGGTGTTGTCGGAACAGAGGCATGTGAAATAAAAGAACAAGGCTTTTGGTTAAAACAGCCCTAGCTTCAGGTCTTTCGAATAGTACTGTAAGATCCACAGTAAATAACAATCTGAGTAAAATAGGGCATCCACGTGCTCGGAGCTGGGGGGAGCTCAGTTGTACAGTGCTTGGATGACCCTAGCTGTGGCCTCCAGCAGCACCACAAAAAACCAAAGTTCTTATCTTGGAAGAACTCTGCAGAATTTGTTAACCCACCTTGCCTTGGGCTAGGGGTGTAGCTTAAATAGTTCCCTACTCCTTTGAGGCCCTGGGTGTGATGGCAATTTCTGTATAAAGCTGCTGGGGGGGGGGGGTGGAGACAGGATGATCAGAAGCTTCAGAAAGGTCATCCTCTTAGATAGCAAGTTTGAGGCCAACCTGGGCTACAGGAGATCCTGTCATAGGGAAAGTACCTTGCCTTTTCCGTGCCAGCAATTCATAGCCTGCTGTGGCCTCTCAGTTCCCAGAAGTATGATGTGCGTGTTCCTTATCGTGTTGGTTCTTATTGATGATGCATTTGAAGCTGCTTTTCATAGATCCATTGTGATTGTGCCCTACTTGATATTATCTCATGACAGCTGCTGCTGGGAGCTTATTTTATTTTTATACAAAATGTATATATAACATTTATCGTGTTTAAAAAATGTTATTTTAGCCGGGTGGTGGTGGCGCACGCCTTTAATCCCAGCACTCGGGAGGCAGAGCCAGATGAATCTCTGAGTTCGAGGCCAGCCTGGACTACCAAGTGAGCTCCAGGAAAGGCACAAAGCTACACAGAGAAACCCTGTCTCAAAAAAACAAAACAAAACAAAACAAAAATGTTATTTTTTTTTAAAGATTTATTTATTTATTATGTATACAGTGTTCTGTCTACATATGTGCCTGCAGGCCAGAAGAGGGCACCAGATCTCATTATGGATGGTTGTGAGCCACCATGTGGTTGCTGGGATTGAACTCAGGACCTCTGGAAGAGCAGCCAGTGCTCTTAACCTCTGAGCCATCTCTCCAGCCCCCCAAAAATATTATTTTAAAAAGCAGAATTTGAGCCAAGCATGGTAGAAGGATTGCTTTTTAGCCAGCCTGGGCTTTAGGACCTGCCTCAAAAACAAAGATAAAACAAAGCAACCACCACCACCACAAAGCCAACCAGACTTAATTTTTAGGAACAGCCAAGAAAAGGTGAACAAAGAATGTTGCTGGCCTGGAGAGATGGCTCAGCAGTTCAGAGCACTGACTGCTCTTCCAGAGGACTAGGTTCAGTTCCCAGAGCCCACATGGCAGCTCACAGCCATCTGTAACTCTTGTTCCAGGGGATCTGACACCCTTGCACAGACAGACATGGAGGCCAACACCAGTGCACAGAAAATAAAAATAAATCTTTTTTTTAGTGTATTTGCAGTTGATCATGTCAGTAAAACAGAACAGGCACTGACCATGGCTTAAGTTTATTATTTTTATTCATGAGTGTGTTGCCTGCGTGCATGCTTCCATCCATTGTTGAGACGACAGGGTCTTACTGCGCAGGCCTAGCTGGCCTGGAACTCACGGGGTGGCCTCGAGCTAAAAGATCGGATTGCCTCTGCCTTGACTAAAGGTAGACACCACCATGCCTGGCCTTTTCTCCTTTAACAAAAAGGTTTTATTTTAAAATTTTTTATGTACATGGATGTTCTGCCTGCATGTGTGCCTGTGGAGACCAGAAGAGAGCCTCGGATGCCCTGGGACTGGAATTTTCACATGGTTGTGAATGGGTGTTGGGAATTGAACTCGGGTCCTCTGGAAGAGCTGCCAGTGTTCTTAACCCACTGAGCCATCCATCCCTCTAGCCTGTGATTAAGATTTCTTAACCTTTTGCTTCCTTATATATTTTTGGTGTTGGGGGGAAGGAGCTAATGTCATACTTAAGAGAAAAAATTAAAATCATTCATATAGGAGGTGGTTTTTCAATAACTAACAGTAGTTTACACCTGGAGAGTAAGCATGAATTTGTTTTCTGAGACAGGCATGGTGGTACATTTCTTTAATCCCAGCACTCAACACACTAGGGCCAGGTTAGAGACCCAAAAAAAAAAAAAAAGAAAAGAAAAGAAAAGAAAAAAGCTGGGTAGCATGAATATGAAGAGATGTTCAACTTCATTAATCAGTGAGAGATAAAAACCAAAACACAGTAAGATACCACCTTGTTATTACTATAGCTTAAGTTCTAGTGTTCTGGTAGGAATGATTATGATTTGTATTGCCGAGATGGGAAGTGGTGGTGCACACCTTTAATCCCAGCATTTGGGAGGCAGAGGCAGGAGGGTTTCTAAGTTTGAGGCCAGCCTGGTCTACAACACTAGTTCCACGAAGCCAGAGTTACACAGAGAAACCCTGTTGTGAAGAAGGAAAAAAAAAAAAAATCAGTGTTGCTACAGTACCCAGGGTGTCAACAGAACAGCCAAGGGATCTAGTGTTCCCTTGTGGAACACATGACAAGAATGTAAAGCGCTTTTTGTTTTGTTCTTTCAAGACAGGGTTGTTGTTTTTTGTTTTTTGTTTTTAAAAATTTATTATTTATACAGTGTTCTGCCTGCATGTATCCTGCAGGCCAGAAGAGGGCACCAGATGTCATTATAGATGGTTGTGAGCCACCATGTGGTTGCTGGGAATTGAATTTAGGACCTATTGGAAGAACAGCCTGTGCTCTTAACCACTGAGCCATCTCTCCAGCCCTAGACAGGGTTCTATGTAGCCTTGGCTGTCCTGGAACTTACTATGTAGACCAGGCTAGCTTCAAACTCTAGAATCCACCTTTGAGGCCATGCCTGGCTAAAGCAGGTCTTGAAGAGGTAGTTGTGAACTCATATTTATAACAGAGCTATTCACAGCAGTCAGGAGGCTGAAGCGACCCAAGTGTTGACCAGCAGATGGAGGGATAGACAGTGTAGGTGTACATTCCAGGAAGTGTTACCCAGATTGAAACCGTGAAAATCCTGACATGAGCTAGGTGTGGATGGATTGGGCTCCTTGTGCCAAATGAGGTAAAACAGCCACAAAGACACTAATTTTCCTGTGGAAGTGTCTAGAGTAGTAGTCACTGAGAAGAACAGTAGTTACTGGGGCTCGTGGAGGAAAGGAGGAAAAGGACAGTTACTTAACAGATATAGAAAACTCTAGAGGTTGGTTGTGCAACTGTGAATGTAGTCAACACAACTGTCCATTTAAAAATGGTAAGATAAAGGCAGGTGTAGTGGCACAGGCCTTTAATCCCATCACTTGGAAGCAAAGGCAGGCAGATCTGTGAGTTCAAAGACAGCCTGGTCTACAGAGTGAGTTCCAGGACAGCCAAGCCCTGTCTCGGGGAAGAAAACAAAACAAAATGATAAGCTGGGCATGGTGACACACTCCTTTAATCCCAGCACTGGGGAGGTAGAGAAAGGCAGGTCACTGAGTTCAAGGACAGCCTGGGCTACAGAGTGAGGTCCAGGACAGGTAGGACTAGATAGACCCTGTCTAAAAACTCCCAAGATATGTAAGATAAATAAAAATGATTAAGATGAGAAAATTTCCTCTATTTTATACAACTAAATTATTTTTAAAGACACACTATGTATACAGTGTTCTGCCTCCATGTATGCCTGCAGGCCAGAAGGGGGTGCCAGATCTCATTACAGATGGTTGTGAGCCACCATGTGGTTGCTGGGAATTAAACTCAAGACCTCTGGAAAAGCAGCCAGTGCTTTTAACCTCTGAGCCATCTCTCCAGCCCCATGACTAAAGTTTTTAAGTCTGGAGAGATGGGTTGGTGCTTAAGAGCACTGACTGCTCTTTCCAGCAACTGGTTTAATTCCCAGCACCCACATGAAGCTCACAACCATCTGTAACTCCAGTCCCAGGGAATCCAGTACCCTCTTCTGCAGCATGAATCTTAAAGAGTCTTATTAATAAAATCAAACCTGAAGCCAGGTATTGGGGTGAGTGCTGTAAGATCAGAGAAGCAGAACAAGCCACAGCTTCCTCAGCTGATCCTGTTTCCTCAGACTGGAAGCCTCTGAGTCCTCATATCCGAATGGATCTCAGCTGAACTGTTGCTCAGAGCCTAAAAGCTTAACCAGCCAAAAGCTTCTAGTTCCTGCTCCTCACGCCTTATATACCTTTCTGCTATCTGCCATCACTCCCTGGGATTAAAGGCGTGTGCCACCAAGCAAGGCTGTTTCCAATGTGGCCTTGAACTCACAGAGATTCCAGAGGGATTTCTGCCTCTGGAATGCTAGGATTAAAGGCGTGAGTGCCACCATTTTCTAGCCTCTGTATCTAGTGGCTGTTCCGTTCTCAGAACAGCCCAGAAAAGTTTATTAGGGTGCACAATATTTTGGGGAACACAATACTACCACACTCTTCTGCCGTCCTGGGATACCAGGCAAACACATGGCATACAGACACATGGAAGCAAAACACCCATGCTCATATTTAAAAAAAAGAAATTGAAACAGCTATTTGAAAAGCAGGGACAGGGCTGGAGAGATGGCTCAGAGGTTAAGAACACTGACTGCTCTTCCAGAGGTCCTGAGTTCAATTCCCAGCAACCACATGGTGACTCACAACCATCTGTATTGAGATCTGGTGCCCTCTTCTGGCATGCAGTCATACATGCTGATACATAATTAATTAATAAATAAATAAATAAATAAATAAATTTAAAGAAGCAGGGACAACTAGGTTACCTGCTTTTTAGCATCACGGACATTCAGCTGAAGTTTCAGCCTCTCTGTCTCTCTCTCTCTGTCTCTCTCTCTCTCTCTCTCTATATATATATATATACACATATATACATACATACATATACATATATAAATATATACCCACATATATATATTTCATCCTTTCTCAAATCAGAAATGTTTTTTCTTGTTTTTTTCCCCTCCTTTTGCCCTTTCCCCATCTCTCTCCTCTCTTTCCTCTATTTTTGAGATAGGGTCCCGTCCCCGCGCCGCGGGCGCCCCCCGCCCCCCAGGGTTTCTCTGTGTAGCTTTTGGAGCCTATCCAGGAACTCACTTTGTAGACCAGGCTGGCCTTGAACTCACAGAGATCCGACTGGCCCTGCCCCCCTCCTTCTGGGATTAAAGGCGTGCACCACCACTGCCCAGCAAGATAAGGTCTTGACTGTGTAGCCTGGCTAGCCTGGAACTCTATGTAGACCTACTTAAAACCACAGGCTAGTTTGTGTTGGGTGGTGCTAAGGCTAGTGCCAAGACCTCATGCATACCAGATAAATTCACTCTAGTCCTGCATGTAACCATAAAGATTTAAATCCTATCTGAATCTTTTACCAATCTTTATTTAGAACGAGAGAGAGACACGGGGACTGAGACAGTCTCATTGTGTGGCCCTGGCTGGCTCCAGAGAACTTGGGAGGCAGAGGCAGGTGAGAATCTCTGAGTTCAAGGCCAGCCTGGTCTACAGAGCAAGTTCCAGGACAGCCAGAGATACACAGAGAAACACTGCCTCAAAAACAAAACAAAAAAGTCAAGCACCAACATGCCCTGCCCATTAGTTTTTAGCCTGTTAGTAAATTATCTTTATGAAGCTATGCATACAATTAGAGACTCTACCCTAGATTGGAGAAAGATCTTCTCCGGTTGATAGGAAGACTCAAGTATCTATAAACATAGTCTGGCGTTTCTGAATTTCAAATGTCAAAGAATACTCTAAACTGTAGCCACTGGTTTTCTTCCGTAGGGCAGGTAACTGCCCAAGCGTCATATGGCTGCAGTAGTTGCTAACTCTGTAGCATTTTAACCGGCTCTTTTCCTTGCAGTTGATTATGGAAGAATCCCACAAGAGTAACACTTCAGAGACTGCACCTCAGCCTGTTTCAACAGTTCAGGGAACTCACATTTCTCAGATAGCCCATCAGGTAAGTCAAGAACTAGCCAGAGTACTGGGCTGATTAGTAGTGTTCACAAATTAACCTGTTGTCTTACTGCCAGTGTTCAGAAAACCCAGCACAGAGAGACTTTGAAATGATGCCCTTAAGCAGGAAGAGGGAGGGAGGGAGGGACTGAAATACCTTTGGAAAGGAAGACCTTTTTTCCCCCCATTTTTTGGGGAAAGATGCAGGCTGACCTGAAATTTACTATATAGACCAGGCTGGCCTCGAATTCACAGAGATCTGCCTGCCTTCTCCCTGTGTTAGAATTGAAGGTGTGAACCACTTTGCCTAGCAGGGCCTGGAATTCTTGATCATCCTCTTCTAGCCTAGTACCAGAGTACTAACATTACGGTCCTAGAATAATAGGCATATGCCCAGCTTGGATCATCATTTTACCAAGTTCATTATGGATGTATTGAAATGTTTTTTTTTTTTTCATGATGAGCATATTCATTAGAGAATTTAGTTTAATTGACTAACATGTTTAGACTAGAAATGTCAATTTAGGAGTTGTAAATATAAATTTTAATATAAATTAAAGTCATGGGGCAATTTCTGATTTCTGCCTAGGGCATAGAAAGCTGAAAAGAGCGTGGCAGTGGTGGCACACACTTTTAATCCTAGTACCGGGAAGCACACACCTGTAATCCCAGGAAGTGAGGACAGGGCGGAGAAAGGCATATAAGGCCTGAGGGAACAGGAACTAAAGCAGTTCAGCTGAGACCCTTTCGGCTGAGGACTGAGAGCATTTCAGTAAGAGGATTCGTGGAGTTGGTGAGGTAGTAGGTGGTGGCTGTTGCTTGCTCCGCTTCTTTGATTTTTCAGCTTTCACCCCAATATCTGGCCCCGGGTTTATAAGACCATTAGAAATTCAAACAACAAAGAGTAAGTTCCATATTCTACAGGCAACTGGCTTTTGAGACCACAGAAGTCAAAGGTGGACTGTCACACTTGGAGGGAAGGATAAATCAGCTATACCTTTTTTTTTTTTTTTGGTTTTTTGAGACAGGGTTTTTCTGTGTAGCTTTGGCTGTCCTGGATCTCACTCTGTAGACCAGGCTGGCTTCAAACTCACAGAGATCCTCCTGCCTCTGCCTCCCGAGTGCTGGGATTAAAGGGGTATTAGGCAAGTCAACTACATTTTAAGACAAGGTCTCACGTAGCTTAGGCTAGTCTCAAATTCACTGTATAGTGAAGGGTGGCCTTGAACTCTTGATCTTTCTACCTCTGCCTTAGGAACACCTGCTTGGATTACAGGTATATGTTATTCCTAGCTATCAGCTACATTTTAAAGTTATTTACTCTTTTGTCTTTTTGGGTGGTCGGAATGCACATGCCATAACACATGTGATTTGGGGTAGATAGCATGTATAAACAGCAGAGGAATTGCAGAAGAGGGAGTTGGATGTTACATAGGACTGCTAGAAATAAAAATAGCGGGGCTGGAGAGATGGCTCAGAGGTTAAGAACACCGACTGCTCCCCCAGAGGTCCTGAGTCCAATTCCCAGCAACCACATGGTGGCTTACAACCATCTATAATGAGATCTGGTGCCCTCTTCTGGCATGTAGGGACACATGCAGGCAGAATACTGTATACATAATAAATAAATTAAAAAAAAAATAAATAAATAAAAAAATAAAAATAGCATAAATTAAGTGGTGTTAGGGCTTATTAGATTTGACATGGTTGAAGAAAGAACCAGTGAACTTGAAGACAGACTAGTAGAAAACACCCAAATGGAAAACAGAAAGAAAAGGAGAAAAGTGGACTAGAGCATCCAGGAACTATGGGGCAGGGTGTGTTTAAGTAGTCTTGCTGTCAGTGAGGTTGCCGAGGTGTGAGTCTAGTCGGGTGAGGTCGCTGGATGTGACTTTTGGTTTCACTTCAGAGTTAACGTCCTTTCTGCCTTCTAGTCGTGCATTTGGTGCTACTGATAAGACGCCGACCTGTCTTGTGGGTCCAGGGAGGCCGTGGGGCGCCCTAGGGAGGAAATAGATGTCAGAACACAGGAATGAGGTAGAATGTGTTTACTGCCAGTCAGTGGTAATGAACTAACTGGGTATCAAGTAAGGTGTCCTGGTGTTTCCTGTCTGTTGTTGTTTTTCAAGACAGGGTTTCTCTGTGGAGTCCTGGCATTCCCTTTGTAGACTAGGCTGGCCTCGAACTCAGAGATCCGCCTGCCTCTGCCTCCTGAGCACTTGGATTAAAGGCGTGCGCCACCACCGCCACCACCCAGTGGTATCTTGAATCTTAAAACCAGGTTATATATTGATCAGTGGATGTGCTGAGAAGATCCCACATTTCCCTAGGAGTAGTGTGTTCATTGTGTGTGATAACTATAACTATTACAGACAGGAATAGTCTGTGTTTAGCAGCAGCTTCACTGAAAGCCTTGACAAGAACTATTTCATTGGATGTAGGGATGAAAATCAAATTTGAACCAAGAAGGCATAGGAAGACAGGAAAAATGAATAGACAAAAATTCTAGAACAAATATACAGCTCCCTCAAGTTTATTTTTAAAAATAAGTTTCTGTGTATGTGTGCATACCTTTGAATTCATGTACACGGTGTGTGCATGTGCCCGAGGAGGCCAGAGGACATTGGACCCCTGGAACAGTAGTTACAGGAAATTGTTGTGAGCCACCATGGAGGTGCTCGGAACTGAGCCTCAATCCTCTGCAAGAGCAGTGAGTGCTTGTGGTCTCTGTGCCGTCTCTCTAGCCCTGAGAAGTGTTTTGTTTCTGTTGGTTTTTCAAGACAGGGTTTCTCTGTGTAGCTCTGGCTGGCCTCAACTCAGAGTTGGAGTTTTTTGTTTTTAAGGAGGAATTCAGAGATGCTGTCTTTGTTTTCTGTGTGGTTTGGTCAGGGTCTCACTGTGTAGCTCTTGCTGTCCTGCGATCTGGCATACAGACAGCTGGCCTCGGTCTGCCTCCGAATGCTGGATCAAAGGCAAGTACCGCCATGCCTAGCTCAGGTTTTAAGTTAAGGGTTCAGGTTAACGTGAAGTAGTGGGTCTCCTTGTGGCCTTTCTTCCACGTGTGCCATTATTCTCATGTGTCCCCTCCGCCGCTGCCCCCGTGCCATGCCCCCACCTCGGGCTGGTTCCCTTCCTCCCCCACTTAGTCTCCTCTCTAGCTTTCTTATCCCTCTCTATAACTTGCTTAAGATCTCTCCCTGCCCTCTTGTGGTCTCCATTCTAGACACCCCCGCCCCCACTCTTTCTGTCTCTGTCTCATTTTCAGTGTGTGTGTGTGTGTGTCTGTCTGTCTGTCTGTCTCTGTCTCTGTCTCTTAAATGTAGTCTCTACATATGAGAGAAAACACATTTTTCATTCTCTGCTGCTAGGCATGTAGGCTGGTTCAACCTTCTACTTAGTGTGAACAGTGAGTGCAGCAGTAATGTGCATGTGGTATGTTGACCTAGAGTCCTTCCAATATACAGCCAGGAATAGAATGGCTGGGTCATATGGTAGTTTTATTTTTAGTTTTTTGAGAAACCTCCATACTGGCTACACCCGTTTTTATATCGTGTAAGTGTTAGACGTTCTGTTAGGTGAATAATGTCATCGACATTGAGATAGGAATGTCACTGACCTCCAGGTTGCTCTTGTAGTATAGCATTCGCACCTTGTTGGTTCTGCTGATCCATGGCAGGAAATGCTCTCTCCATCTTTTGAAGCTACATTATACTCCTTAGGTTTATTTCTGGGCCTTTTATTTATTTATCATTTGAAGCTATTGTGAAATGGGTTGTTTCTTTCTCTGCATGTTAGTTACTAGTGTATAGAACACTTACTAATTTTTGTGTTAGTTTTGTGTCCTGTTGCAGAAAGTGTGTCAGATCTAAGTTTTCTGGTGGAGTTGTTAAGGTCTTTGTTTTTTTGTTTTTTGTTTTTTTTGCGGGGGG
>CABHPP010055273.1:0-12201 GCA_902168425.1 Peromyscus attwateri
CCCCCCCCCCCCCCCCCGCCCCCATGAGCTTCAGCAAAGTGTACAGCTCGGCACATCAAGCTTGGCAGGGGGTCGTTAGATGGGAAGACTTTGCATCTATAACTTTTAGCAGTAACTAAGGATTTTAGCACTGGGTTCATTTTTGAAATATTTTGATGAGTTTGGGGCTGTTTGTTTTAACATGGTGAACTAACAGGAAACGCAAAGCCTCCACCAGACTGGAGCATAACAATGAAATCACCAAATATAAACCAGCATGTTGGCAAACAGAGGAGACGTACAGGGCAAAAGGTGAGTTCTCACGGAGGGTTCCAAGTCGGTAGCTAGAGCGCTCAGTGTCTGTGAGACATCCAGAACCCAGGCTCCAGAGGCAAGGGAGGGCTCAGGCTACGCTGTGAGAGATGTCATGACAGAGGCAACCCCACTTACTTGGAGTTACCAGAGAAAAGACAATAAAGGTTTCTTTCTTTAATATCTATCCTCTATCTATCTATCTATCTATCTATCTATCTATCG
Organism: Peromyscus attwateri; assembly: GCA_902168425.1. NCBI lineage: Eukaryota > Metazoa > Chordata > Mammalia > Rodentia > Cricetidae > Peromyscus > Peromyscus attwateri. The sequence goes on from CABHPP010055273.1 coordinate 517, forward strand.
AGAGAGAGCGTGCGCTAGGCAAATACATTTTGGGGTTGTCTTTTTTTTTTTAAACCCATTATTTTTTATTTGTGGTTCTGTGGCTGGAGCCCAGGGTCTAGGGTATACTACATAAGCATTTACTACTGAACTACATCCCTAGTCCTATGCAAGTAAAACTTGTATCAGAAATAAACGTGTGCATAGTACATGCCAGCTACTGAATGGGGGGAAGGGTATGGGGTTCACAAGGAGGAACACTGCATTACTATCCTGTGTCATTAGAGCAAAAAAAAAAAAGGAAAAAAAATTTAGACACAGAGTTGACCTAAAAGTATCCAGTATTCATGACAATTGTCTTGTGTGGATTTACTGCTAGGTGAGTTAAGAACATGCCTTATGGGGACTACTGAGCAGAGATCATTGCAGGCTCTGGCTCCCTCTGGCAGCTCTTCTGATCTAGGCCCTTGGATGGCCTGGGGACCACAGGCAGCCACTGCTGAAGGAGGGCAAAGCTCAGGCATGGCTTGAGGCTAGAAGCAAACAGCCCGGTTCTCAGGCAGCCTGAAGGAAGAATCAGCCGCCTTAGCACCCACTCAAGGGGGCAGCTTCCTGCCACATAACCAGTTTTGGACTATCCCCAGCCAACAGTCACACCGTATCATCAACCCAGAGCTTTTTAGTTTGTAAATCACCTGACATGTTTAACCAAAGAAATGTTTCCTATGTATCAGGTCGTGTGACAGACACATTGGTTTGCACTCCCTCATCATAAAAGGAAAGATTAGCACGTAGTTCCCATATGGGCCACCTGCCTGCCCATGTCTCTTCCCAGGGCCCTCCTTGCTGTGTGGGGGTGGAGATGGCTTCCTGGCCTCCTATCCTGCCTTACCTGGTTGACTACCCTCAGCAAACGTTCGGTCTCCCTTCTAGACTGGTGCGTCTTCTGCCACACACAGGCACACGCAGGATACCCTGCCACGTGTTGGCTCATCCACTCACTCGCCAGTGGCTGGGTGGGCAGCCATACCTGGAATAGGTGAGGGAACTTGAGACACCAGCCCTAGGTGGGGCTCATGAAACCCTGACACTGGGGGTGCCAACACTCTTGGCACCAGCATTTGAATGTGCCCCCCAAAGTTATACTGACACATGACATCCACAGTGGGGTGTTAAAAGGGGCCTCCTCCCAGCCACCAGCTTCCACGAGCAGCAACAGCTCTAGCCAGAGGAAGCACATAAGTCACCATGTGTCCAGCCCTGATCAGAGCCTTAGAAAGACCTCCAGGAACCTAAGTTAGGCTTATTTTGTCTTTTTAGCCCTTCTGCTCTTTGGAGATACGGTATCCCTTCCATCTGTGGGTAAAGCAATGTTTCACGGAGGAAGGACCAAGCCTCTTCCTGACCGAAGCCACCAGCACCTGACCTTGGACCTCCATGCCTGGGAAACTAGGCGTGGTTAGTCTCTGCTCTTCCTCTGGGACAGGCTCAGGTGTGGTCACTACGGCACACAGGACAGACAATTCAGGACTCCCATCAGGAGGGTCACCAGGTAGAGATGTGGCCTCTGGCTAGCAGCGTCACTGTGGGCGGTCACCAAGCCCTCTGGACCCTCGCTTCCCCTGCGATACTGTGGGAGCAACACAGTAGTTGTTGTCTGTGTAAAGAGAGCCAGGGCATCCAACTGACGTCATCAAAGGGCCAGGTACTGGCTGTGCCGCGCTGAGTGCTGAGTCCAGCACCACTTGGGGGAGCCTGTGGCATGCTGAGAGAAGAGCTGGTACTAAATTAAAGGGGCGGGGCCAAGGCATCAGGGAGAGATGGGGAAGACGCTGAGCTGTTTCCTGCCACTCGATACCCCCCCCCCCACCTATCATTCTCTAAATTTGAAAACAACTCGGGTATCCAGAATGTGTCCCTTTTGCAGTAGCTGAAGACAGAAAGCAGGCTGGGCCTCAGACACGCTACATAAGCACTCTACCATCAAGCAACACCACACCCTGTTCTAATTCCTAACAGATGATGCAGGAGTCTCGTGGGGCACACATGCAGCTGAACCTTGGCCCATGCAAGCCACAGAGCAGGCCAAGCCTAGGCTCACATCAGGGTCCTCCTCACCATGCATGCCCCTCTCAGAAAACTGTCTGTCAAAATCGTGGAAACCACAAAGGTGCTACAGCTAGAAAGGGTGGCCGCTCTCCAGGAAATAAAGGCAGGGGCTCATGGTCACATCACCCCAGAGCCTTCTCATCGGACACTCTCGCCTCCAAAGTCCCAGGGGATGTATATGGAGCAACCGGAGGCCACTTGAGCTATGGAACGGCGCCCAGTTGACACACATGAAGACAGAGGAAGTAGTGTGAGATCATGCTCCTAGTGTTGGCCAGAGAAAGTCGGCTCAACTTTCCAACTGTATTCTGGTCATCTGAAGACATGTTCTGGACACGGAGTGTTCTCAGACGCTCCAACAGTGAGTTTGAGCTCACCCTAGCAGACAGGAACTGGTACGTGTTTGGTTCTGTAAACAGCCATAACTTTATTATGCTTCTGCCCAGTTAAAAACTGCCAGGCCTGTGCCTGAGCAAAGCAGGTATAGGAGCTACAGGGTTTTTTAGTTGATACTCTTAGGAACATAAAATAAAGACCTTCTTAGAATGAAATAAATAGGCACCGTACATCCTGATAAAGTTAAAAGCACTAGTATTCAAAACATGCTGAGGCCCACGATCCATGGCAAACATAAGTCACACATGATTTTCAAGAGCAATTACCATTTCAAAGGTGGTTTTTGTACTTTAATTGTATACTTTTGGGGAAAGTTTCCACGTCTGCCAATAATATTGACAGCCAGTGTTTGGATGTCCCATCCACAGTACAGGTAAGAACACTTGCCTATGGTCACATCAAGCAAGCTACCTGTTTGTTCTGTGTTCTGGCAACTCGGGCAGAGCATCTCTGGGTACAGGGGCCCCCTCACAGCCCACAGGGGAAAAGTCACTGCCCTGCCTTGAAATTGACAGAGCAGAATTGGGGGCTAGGCTAGCCAGTTTGGTCAATTAGAAATAGCTCGAAGATCCAGACACCATGCCAGGAGCGGTAGATAAACTCTAGGACCATTCAGCTATTGAGAAAAACCTTTTTTACCGGAACTGCGTCCTTCCGCCACTTGCCACTAGAGGGTGCTGCTGTGTCACGGGCTGAAAATTCCACGGGCTGGGAAATTGTCCGGAACATCAGCAAAATCACATTTTCTTAGGCCAATTCTTTGTAATGAGAAAGAACGTGACTTCCAAATAAGGCACGCAGACTGTGAGCGTGCTGACTCGTCCACACCCACACGGGGTCCTTCCTAACGGGGTCCTTTCAAGTATTCAGGCTGGCCTCCTTAGCAGCTTGCATACTTGGCCACCGGCTCTTCCCCTGACCCTGGCCTGGCAGACACAGCATGGCTGAGGCCACACCAGAGGAATCAGAAGACGACCACGACCGGCCAAGACCTCCTGCAAGGCAAATCAACGTCCCAGCAATACATCGCAGCTACTTCAGAACTAACACTAAAGGACAAGTTAGTATTCACCTACTTAACGAGTATTCACCTCGTTCACGAACTCCTCTGTAAGAGTCACTCTCTGTGGAGCCACCGGGTCTCTGGGCACTACAGCCTCTTTTTCTGAGGCACCTGGCCATTGGTCCTTTCCTGCCTGCCGCCCTTGGTTTCGGGCTGGGCGAAGTTCCAGTCCACGGGGTTAAGAAGCTGCTGGGTCTTTTTGTGCGTCCAGTAGGGGTTGAGGATGAGCGTGAGCAGGGCCAGCCCACAGAGGAAGAGTGCAAAGTGAGGCAGGTACAGGCTGCCGACCAGGGCGCCCCAGTGCTGGAAGCACACCCACCACATGTGGTAGGTGAGGATCATGCGGCAGTGAAACATGTGGATCATTAACCACTGATTGACCTTCCAGAACAGGGAGTCCGACCAGCCAGCCTGTGGACGAAGCGGACACGGTGTCAGTACGGAAGGTTACAAGGTTGTGCGCCCTTTACGCCCCATGAACTCGGATCAAAGCAACAGGCTTCTAGCCAGGGCTTGCTCTCCCGGGCTTAATTCTGAAGGAAGATGAGAGCCTGGGCCAGCCAGCGCCACAGGCCTTCCTACTCCCTAAGGCAAAACTCAAATCTTTCTATCTTGAATTAGCACCGATAATAAAGCAAACGGCCCCATTTATCTAGCAGCAGCAGACACACACCCTGGGGCAGTTTGGAGAGAACGTTTGTCTTGGTTCCCTTAGCTCTTTCATCTCTGAGGACCTTGGATGAAGGCTAAAATGGACGTGCTGTAACACCGTGCTATAGCACAGAGGTGAGTTTCTGCAGTTGGAGCCGAGGCTGAGCAGCACTCGATGCCTTGCCGTGAATATAAGGCCAAGCCTGGTCACCCCCCACCCCCACCCCCCCAGCCCAGGAGCTTCCCGGCAGTAGCCTTCGGGCCTCCTCAGACTGCCAACCCCAGATGTGGATGTGGCAGCTGCTCCCTCCTCCCAGGAGGACACACGACCCTGTATGCACAGAATGTGGCTGGGGATGGGGCTGCGAGACTCAGGGACAGCTGGGAGAGCAGGAAGCTAAGGTGTGAGCTACTAGAGGCAGGACCACTGGGATCTGACTCAAGGCTCACTACGAGGCTGTGTTACATCACCTCCAGGTGGACCAGGAACGAACTTCTGAATCCAGCACACCAACAAAAGGAGAGAGTTGCTCTCACACTGCCATAAAAATGCATGCAAATGCTGTGACACACCTGAAGGCTAAGAGTCACCGATTTAAGGGGTGGCCTCGTGAGTGTTTGTTTGATCACAAACAGCTCTCTTCGGAACATTTTAAGTATTGAAGTAAAACAATTCTTCCTATGACGTACAACACTAGTGACTGAGTCCTAGGAGCCACTGAGCTTTCCTTTAACTCCATTTCGAGAAGCTGGAATTCAGCCAGGTGACGTCTCCGTGGCACGGCTGCCTCATGGCAGGTGCCGCTGGTGACACTCCTGGGTGACACTCTGCAGGCAGCCACAGCACTCCCGCATCCCCCCCAGGAAGCACCCACCTTCAGGAGCATCCAGGAAACACAGGTGAAAGGCGTGCTCATCTCTAAGAGCAAAGTGGTCATGGCCAGGTAGTGGCCGGCTCTGAGATTGACCGCCGAACCCAGAAACCCAAGGAAGGCGAAGAGGTGGTGGACAGCCAAAAACGCGTCGAACGTCCGGAAGAACAGGTTGGACAGGTGAACGGCCACATTCTCAAAGAGGAAGAACCCGGTGGCTGTGGTGACGTGAAACCAGCACCAGTTCTGCTGCCCCAGGGCCTTGTCAGCGTGGAGCACGGGGTCCCCCAGCAGAGCCCACAGGCCGGCGGCCGTGCTCTGCACACCGAAGACCGCGCGGGTAGCCGCCAGGTTCCAGAAGACCTTCTCTTTGGCCAGCAGAGAGCGGTAGGTGGCGTTCAGGGAGGAGGACAGCTGGTGGCAGACCACAAAGACGCCCAGGTAGAAGACAAACCCGGCGACCGCTAGGGTCGAGCGAATCTTCCAGGAAGCGTAGTCCAGGTCAAAAATGCTCTCCGCCATGCCATGGTTGCTCACAGGAGTCATGATCCTAATCTGGATGCCGGGGGTGCCCCGGGGCCAACACCGGGCAGCTGGGCCTGACAGCGCTCCTCCCTTTCAGTGAAGCTGTCTCAAGGATCTTCGGCCATCCATCCTCAATCTGAAGAAAGAAAATACACCTTGTGCTAACTCAGGAGAAGCGGGAAAGTAAGACACGTCACCGCCTCCCTCCCACACACAGTCTACTCACACCCACCTTCACCCCAGGACAATGTGTGGGGAGTATGTCTTAAGCTTTCTACCTCACTCTTACGCTTACAAACATACATGAACCCTGCAAGAGACCTCCAGACAGCACAGGAAAAGGAAAGAAGATGATCCCTGAGATGCTCTCCCGTGAAGGGAGGCAGACACGTTCTAACAGACTCGGGCTATGCTCTTCTTCCCACAGAGCTCCAGCCTTGGCAGCAGTCTGGAAATGAACTACATAATCCAGAGGCTGAACAGTGACACTACATTCAGCTGAGGCCCTTCACCTCTAGAATCTGAAAGAAGAATGTTTCCTTCATGTTCCGGGTTTGGAAAAGCTGTCAATAAAAATATTATGATCTCTGCCAAGTACATGGACATGGATGGGGTCAGGAACACCTGGGTTCAAATACTCCTCCTGCCTGTACTGGACATATGGCCTTTGGACATTTCTGAGACTCAGTTTCCCTATGAGGAGAACAAGACCAATGGGCACTGGAGAGCAGCGGATGCTATGGGATGGAAGCAAGGTCTAGTACATGGTAAAGGTTGAGGGTCCCTTCTCTGGAACATCCTAAGAGTTCACTTCCTGAAATGGTTGTTAATTTGTTTTATAGTTCTTATCAAGAACCTGTCCTATGCTGTTTTTCCTGACTTTAGTTCCTCTGTTAAAGGATTCTAGCAGAACTTCCAGAATAAGTCTGGACTACTACTGCCCGGGACCTACCAGTGTTTGAGTATGACCCACTTCCTTTCCCAGGCCCCAGCCTCACATTCTCCTGCAGCTTGCTCCATGCTCTAGCTCTCAAGTCCTGAGTTGTAACTACCCTGCCAATGCCTCTGGGCCCGACCAGCCAGCTTAAATCCACTTGCTTCAGATGCTCTCTAGTCTGTGCAGAAGCACCACACACCTGGGCCAAATGCCCTTCAGACAAACCCACATGCCCTCGGGGACCGAACCCAAGCTGCACTCTAGTGCTCAGCCCCAGCCTGCATGTCACCAGCCCTCTGAGGTAGAAGCCCAACCTGCCCATCTTTATAACCCCACTGCCTGGTACAATGGCTGGCACATATGAAATACTTGCTGAACGTATGCAGATTCTAAGTTGTGCTTAGATGACAAAAGGTACCTAAATTGAATCTACTTTGTGAAATTGTAAATGTAAGAGTGTTAAGATTGGAGGAAATCTAGCCAGGAGGTGGTGGCGCACGCCTATAATCCCAGCACTCAGGAGGCAGAGCCAGGTGGATCTCTGTGAGTTTGAGGCCAGCCTGGGCTACAGAGTGAGATCCAGGACAGGCACCAAAACTACACAGAGAAACTCTGTCTCGAAAAACAAACAAAAAAAGATGGGAGTAAATCATGAGACCTGACGGGCCTTTCACTTCCAGAACCAGCTTAGCAGTCGCAGAAGGTCAGTCCACAGCAAGGTGGATGAACCCTGACCCTACTTCCTCAGAGCGGGGTGCTTCCGGACACACACTTTGGGGGATGGAGGCAGAACGTCACAGCAGGGCTGTGCACTCAGCTAACCGTGAGGCAGCAGGGTGGAGAGCCAGAGCACTACATTAGCTCCTACACTAATTCACTCGCTCTGCAGCTGCAGAAAGCCCCAGAGCGTGTGGCTTGCGCTGAGCCTGAGTGCTAGGGCCCAGCCCAAAGGACAAACGAACCTGTAGCCATCATACTCCTATTGGCCGCGGTCCTATAACCAAGGCCAACATCCTAGAAGTGCTGGTTTTCCCCCAGATTTAACACAGGACACAGCTGTGTGGGCACAACTCTCATACCCACACATCCCCCCACAATCCAGGAGCCCCATGTCACTGTCTCCTGAGGCGTGTTTCCGGACACACAGAAATGCTCTCTGGAGATGACAACCTAGAGGCTGTTCTGTGCACCGCCTACACCTGTGGCTCATGCCTCCGCTTGGAACACCACCAGCTTATTTCACATTTCCAGTGACTCCCGACGTTACTCTCGGGGTTGGGGATTTAGCTCAGTGGTAGAGCGCTTGCCTAGCAAGCGCAAGGCCCTGGGTTCGGTCCTCAGCTCCAGAAGAAAAAAAAAAAGTTACTCTCACGCAAAAAAAACTTAACATGTTCACACAGGGCTGGGGCACTTGGCCTTGGTGTGGCTCTCCATTTCTTCCTTTTTTCTTTTTTCTGAGAAAGAAGCTGGCTTTGAACTCATGATCCCCACCAACACACACACACACACACACACACACACACACACACACACACACACACACACCTGAGTACTTTACACCTAACCCAGGCACATTAAAGCCTAGTATATTACTACAAATGAAGGCAGATCTTCCTTCCTGGAACTGGAGAAAAAAAGGTCCCCATTCTGCACTTGTCTACAAGTCATGAGACAGGGCACAAGTTCCCATTTTACTGCGATTACATCACTGTACCAGTGGCCAAGATGCCAGCTACTATGGGGCCTGAACCTTGACTCTGGAAATCTCTGTTAGGTCCACTTCCTAAATCAAGGGGCATGAAAACACTCTCACGAAGGTTCTGGTTTCGTCGGAGCGGGAGGAACCCCAGAGCATCACGATCAGTGGCTCAAAGACACCCCGGCTGAGTGGGTACTCCCCGCTTCACTGAGCATGGGGGGCTGACCCTGGAAACAAGAAGTACACAGAGATACAGGACAGCGGAGTGGGAAGCACCCGCCATGTCAGGCACATCCAACTAGTCTGCTTCTTCTTCACCAGAGAGAGAATGGCTCCAAATCTTCAAGGCACCTTTTAGAGCGAGGGTGTCTAAGGAAGCACCTCACTTCAGTCACTGACAGACTTCCTGACCATTCCAGAACAGGTGCCAAACAGTTACAGACACGATGAATTATAAACCAGAACACACACCACACTTCAACCCCTATCCCCACTTCCCCAGGCTGGTTCGGAGCTCGGCTCTCCTGCTACGCATGTTTCCATAAAGCACCATGCGCAAAGCTCTGGGCAGCCTGCATGGTCTTGGCAACTAACATCACCAATCAGCATCCTTCATCTGAGGAGGCAGCAGCAAGGTAAACTTCAGCGTCCTCAGCCATGAGAATAACAGGCCAGGTTCGCCTGTCTGGTGTTGGGGGTCCAGCTGGCCATCCGTCCCTGGAGTCCTGCAGAACCCTGCAGGGGTCCCTCTGCGGAGTCACAGCTGCGCCTCATTGGCAGCTCAGATGTATATGGGACCAGCTCAGTTCTCTTTTCACATCTATTTCTGCTCCTCAAACTAACCACATCCCTCTCACATTAGAAAGGCAAAAAAAAGGGACACTAAGGTCAGTCACAACCATTCCCCTTCTGCGTGTCTGCTTCACACCAAGCCCGACTTGACGACCTCTCCACACTGCTGACTGTCACTGGTCCCTCCAATGAACAGTCAGCAGCCCTCGGTCTCCATGGAGGAGGAGCCAAAGGCAGGACCGAAGGAACTTGCAAAGGGCTGCCACTAGCCTCAGCCCAGAGCCCATTGCAGCTCATCAATCCTTGGGGGTGGGGGGTTGTCTCTCCAAAGCTCATCTCATTCTATTACAGTCAGAGGCCTGAGCTCTGCTTGCACTGAACTGCGCCTTTTAAAAACAAAAACTCAAACGTACATAAACGAACATGAGTGTCAGTTTAGTGCTGTGACCAGAGGGCCACATCACCAGGAGCTTAGATTTGGCACCCAGGGAAGCCTTCAGCTTTCTGTTGGCATCTGTGAGTTCCTCCAGACGGCTAGGTGTAGCAGAATTTTTGTGTTTCGTTAGGACAATGGACCCCAAACTTGGAACTGCTGTCAGAGGGAATAATGGCTGTGTGTTTTCTTTCAGAACACCACCTAGAAATTATACCACTGCTAGGTCTCAATCCCAGGGACACAGGTGCCTATTAATACATCGAAGCTGACGCTGGCTGCTAGCTTCTCCCAGCAGCCCCTACCTGTTACAGGGGTTCTCCCGGCTGGCATACCTCACCCCATCCTAAAGTTCTCCAGCCCAGGGGCCGGGCTGCCCTTCCCTATATAACTCAGCCATTTTGGTCACGCAGCGCTTTTCACCTTTCTGGTCTCTTGGTCTCCTGGCTCTCCTCTCTCCCCTCCCCTCACATGGCCTGGCTCAGGATCATGTTCACTCTGGGCTCTCCCAGATGCCTCTGCTCTCCCTGTATCTACAATAAACCTTCTCCTCCACCATACCTCGGGGCAGTCATGCCTTCCTTTTATTTTTTTAGCGCATCCAGCCATCAGATGCAACGTTTCTCACTAACAGAGTGAGTCCAGTCACTTCACAATCTCCAATCTCCAGTCAGATGTGGCCTCTGTAAGGTTCCTTGATTTCTCTTCCCATGGGGGGAAGGGGGTGTGTGTGTGGCGGCCATGGCCCCAAAGGCTGTGGTTTCACTGCACCCCAGGACACTCACCAGTCCTGTGTCTAACTCACACATCTTAGCTCACTCAGCATTTCTTTGGGTTACCCACTGCAGAAACTCTCCCTTTGTTTTTTTTTTTTTTTTTTCCACACCCAGCTGTCACTCTCCCTTGACACAATCGATAGAACATGCCCATGGACTATAAGCACGAGAATTCCCCTAACACTTCTGGAATCACACACAGGTGGTGGGTGGCAATATTTTCCCAACATCGAAACAAATATATGCTTAAAAAAAACTGATAAAACATAAGCCTGAAAATGGAGAAATGAAACCGTGTTATCCCCCGGGCAAGCTCTAAGCAATACCAGTGAGTTTCTGGCACATGCTGAGTCAGTCCTTCCCTAGATAAAAACATTTCCTATTTTTAAAAAAAAAGTGTGTGTGTGGGGGGGGATAAACGCATGTAAGCTGTTTACTGTTGCTTTGCCTTGAGCAGCACATCAATCAGTAAATCCCCTTCACTGATCCTCTTCCATGTGGTTCTCGGTGGCCTAGGGGACACGAGACCAGGATGTGTGTTCATTTACCCATCCAGTGTCCTAACAGGGTCCTCCAGTTTCTCATTATCCTAAGATATTCTGTTCCAAGTATCTCAGGGAACCTGTCCCGGGAGAACTTTCATGGGGCCTGGAAGGGAGGCCCAGGTCTAAGTGTTGTTTCCATAACAACCAGAGCCTGAACGCTAAAGCAGGTCTACCAGAGCTAACAGAAGACCCAGTGGGTGTGGAGGCATCTCATATTTTCACAATATACGATGTTTCCTTAATCATGGCCTTTTCCAAATGCTCACATTCTTCCTGAAAAGCTTAAGTAAAAAACAAAACAAAAAACCATGGAAACAAATCCAGTGTATAGCTACAGATTTCATATGTTCAAACAAGGGAAGAAAATGAATAGTGACCAATTCAAACAGTACTTAGCAACTGCCACCTGCTCCCAGCCATTCCGACAGATTCTTAAAGCCTTCTAAAAGGCCTCAGGCACCCACGACCAAGCAGAGCTCCACCCTGTCCTTATCTGAAGCAGCACCCTAAGCCCCAGGACCTGTTATCTCCCGTAGTGTGTTGACTCCAGCTAGGTGTTCTATTCCTCCTCCCCCCTCCTCACTATATGCTGACACCACCCAGGGCCACCTCCTGCCGATCAGGCCAACGCTGTCTTTCCCCCTCTGGTCCCATGATGATCCATGCTCAAGCTCCCCAGCGCCTGGCACTGTGCTGACCTAGCCCGGCGTCCAGTCCCGCTTCGCCCCAGACTGGTCCGGCCCTTTGCTGCTCCTCCTCGTACCATGTTCTCCCGGTGTCGTCCTGTGCAATCGCACCCAGTCTGGCCCGTCCACTCACGCCCCCGCTGGCCCCATAACCTGGATGCCAAACCCAAAGAAATGCCTCCTCCTCGGGTGGCCAGGCGACGGCAGCCCCACCGCAGGAAG